>ML399080.1:123480-166499 GCA_005239525.1 Nicotiana knightiana | reverse complement strand
CACTCTCTCTCAAGTAGATACATAATAAATAGGAACAGCTAATTGAGGGCCCTTCAATCAACTACAATAAGAACGTAGTTGAACAAATAGAGATTAATCAACCAATCAAAGCTATATTCATATCACAATAAGTTTATCCCCCAACGGGTTCCACCAAAACCCTAGATTAAGAACTTAGCTACTCATATTCATAAGAATCAATTCTAAAATAACTTGCATAATTGAACTACAAAATAATGAATAAAAGCTATAAAAATCAATATTTGCTTCACTGAGTAGTAATCCACAAGTTTGTCTTCACTTCAATGGATTTTTCTCCCATTCGAATCCCCTTCAAGTTGTATTTTGGGGTCTATTTATATGTTTAGGACAAACTCTAAACATGTAGGAGACTTCTATTCCAACCGGGAAACACTTAAACTCCTCAAAACTCGAAATTGACTGAACATCGGGACCCCGGCGTTTGGGCTCAAACGCCCCCTTAAAGCCAGGGCAGGCCTGGCGTTAGGGCCCAAACGCCCCCTAACGCCAGGGTCAGCCTGTCTTTAGGGGCCAAATGCCCCGCTAACTCTAGGGATAGCCTGGCTTTAGGGGCCAAATGCCCCACTAACGCCAGGGTGTTTCCTTTTCGACTCTTAAGCGTATTTTTGATGTATTTGCATCCCTTTAGCTCGATTTCCATCTCCAATGCACCTACACATGAAATAAACTCCATTATACACATAAAAAGTGTATTTTATCATTAACACACATAAAATGTAAGGTATATAACATATTACACCATGAATTCTCGCCACGCATCAATGCATGTAACCAACTAGTCATAATCTAGTAAAAGGAAATGGGTTTGAGTAATATTTCACTAAAATGAGGCCATTTAATCTAAAGGAACACCTAGTGTTGTATAGAATGCTCAAGTGAGTTCAAGACATTATAATTATTCCTAATTCTAAGTTCAATTATGCCACATTGTGAACTAGATTGAACGTGCTAGAAGGTCCGGTTAATTGTGATAGAAAATTAAAGGGGAATTCCGATTCAAGGTATGTATGGCTAACTTTCATCTTTGTAGAGTCACCTTGTTGGTGTCCGAGAACACGGTATGAAATTCTTGCTTGAGCATATGTGAATTGATTGTCCTGCTGTGTCGAGGTGTAAGATTTCATTCTCTGAGTTTCTTAGTCGATTACCATGCTAATTGCGATTGTGAAGAGTGATTCTTTGTGCTTATCCTATCACGTGTAAGGTTCGTTAAATGTTCGAATATGTCAGTATGGAAGTATGTGCTACTAAATGAAAGAATGTTAACGTACTCTAATGTGTGAATGTATCTAATTTCTAAGGGTCGAGTGTGGCAAATGATGAAAAGAAACTGTGGATTGATTTAATTGAGTTAAATAATGATGCAACACCATATGTGAATAACTGGTTGGGAAGGATTATTTTTCCTTGACTTCATGTATTTGTTGGTTGATATGAACTTATGTTTTTTATGGTGAAGATCCCTTTGATATAATTGTTGGTTATTATTGCTATCAAATATGATTGTACGGCGGGATCAGGTTGCGCGCCGCAACACGAAGTAATAAGGGTGAAGAGGTAATAAGGGTGAAATGTGATTGTACGGTGGGATCGGGTTGCGTGCCACAAAATGAAGTAATAAGGGTGGAGAGGTAATAAGGGTGAAATGTGAATGTACGGTGGGATCGGGTTGCGCACCACAACAGATGAATAATTGAAATGAGTAACTGTGGAAGCTTCATTTTTAACTTTCTGTGTTTCTGTGTGGTACTTGTGTGGTTACCCTGACTGTTTTCCAATTGTGTATTGTTTGATTCTACTTGGAATAAACTTTGTTCATACATACTAGTAATATTCAACACTACTAACGTCTCTTTTTCCGGGGGCGCTACATATTTTATATGGATATAGGTGGTTCCCCAGCAGGTAGCTCAGACCGCCGATAGTGGTGTTTCCACTTCATACCTTCAGCAGATCCGGTGAGCCCCACTTCCTCTCGGGGCCGTGTGTAGTCTATATCATCTCTTTGTATATGTTATGTATTTTAAGGTATAGCTGGGGCCTTGTTGCCGGCAAGTATTGTGTAAACCCTTAGTACTCTTAGAGGCTCCGTAGACATGATGTGGGTTGTACATATATGTATTTTTGGGCAGTAATTGTGTTTACTAGTAGTCGTGGTCCGAATCGGAATTATTGTATGTTTTGTGATTACCAAATGTTGAAATGATAAAGGATGAAGTGAACTCAAATGGTAAATTCATGATTAATCTCTAAATTGATAATTCATGTTGAATAATGTATATTGTAAACACGGGGTAACACGTTGGGCAAGAAAGGCAATCCAGGTCCGCTTGACCGGGATCATACGATTGGGCGCTGGTTTCGTTCCTCGATTTTGGGGCATGAAAAACTTGGTACCAGAGCCTCAGGTTTTAAAAGTGTCCTAGGATGTCTCGGAGCCGTGTCTAGTAGAGCCCTTCTTATCGGTGTGTTGTCGACCACATCTATAATTAGGGGGCTGCATGGACATTTAGGAAAATACCCTTTCATTGTTACTCTGTATTGTGCGGTGAAGTGAAAGGTGAGAACATCTTTATCTAACTCGTGCATTGTCCCAATTTTCAGTAAATGGCACCCAAGAAGAGAGCTCGACTCGGCCCAGAGGCTAATGCCACCCCAGGAGTGGCACAAATTCTCTAGCTGGTGGTGCGGGTGTGAATGATTCCTCGGCCACAAACCAACCCGACTCCTCCACTCTAGGCCAGACTATTCCTGTTCCTACTCCAGCGGAGGGTGCTAAAATCCCTCCCACTGATGTTACTGATCCTTCCTTAGTCCCAGCTTCCAGTCCCGGTATTTTTTATGGGGACCTCAAGGGAGCTATTCAGATGTTGACCCAGCTAGTGGCCTCCCATACCCAAAGATCAAGTGTTTCCCCTGCGTCCTCTGGTGAGCAAGGGGATTCTTCAGGTTCCAGAGTCAACCAGTTTCTATGGTTAGCCCCTCCAGAGTTCATAGGCACCGACCTAGAGAAAGATCCTCAGGATTTTATAGATGAAATGTACAAGACTCTCCGGGTTATGAAGGCTACAGAGATAGAGGGGGTTGAGTTGGCTTCCTATCGGTTAAAGGGAGCAGCGTATTCGTGGTTTGAGATGTGGGAGGGTTCCCGTGGGGGAGGGGAGCCCTCCGGCAAAGTGGGATGAGTTTGTTGATGCCTTCATGGATCATTTCTTGCCTTTCGAGACTATGGAAGCCCGTGCTGCGGAGTTTGAGGTCCTTAAGCAGGGCAACATGAGTGTGTGGGAGTACCACATGGAGTTCGTGCGCCTGTCCAAATATGCCATCCACATGATGCCGACTATGGAGGCTAGAGTTCGACGGTTTATTTAGGGCCTTGGTCCCTTGGTTGTTAATGAAGCTACTACAGCTGCCTTGCATTCGGATATGAATTATGGGAAGATCGTTGGATTCGCCCAGGCCACAGAGGCTCGGAAGTTGAAGATAAGGATGGAGAGAGAGAGTAGTAGTAGGGCCCGGTCAATGGGCAACCCTAGAAGTTCATTTGCAGGTGGGAGATCAACCCTTAGGAGAGGGTCATCACGGACATCCCAGTCCTATGCTCATTCCTCAACCAGTGCCCCGTCATCAGGGCACAGTTATCAGCAGGGGGGTCGCTTTGGACCAGGTTCAGATAGCAGAAGGTTCCATCAGTCGGGTCGTTCAGGTGGGAGGTTCCAGCAGCAACGGAGGGGCCCATGCCCTAAATGTGGGAGGTCTCATTCTGAGCCTTGTTACTTGGATATACCAGTGTGCTATAAATGCGGAGAGAGAGACCATATCCAGCGAGACTGTCGTGCACCTAGTCAGGTGCGGGTAGGGGTACTGCTCGGCCATCCAGCTCTTCAGCCGATATATCTTCAGCACGCCTCCAGCTCTAACAGGGTCGGGTACAGCTAGGGGTGGAGCACGAGGTCGAGGGGGACCCAGTAGGTTCTATGCTTCGAGTGGTCGCCAGAGTGCGGAGGCTTCCCCAGATGTTGTCACAGGTATTCTAACTGTTCAGTCACATGATGTTTATTCTCTTATTGATACCTGGTATTCTTAGTCATATGTAACTCCATTTATTACTTTATGTTTTGGGATAGAACCCGAACAACTTCACGAGCCGTTCTCTGTGTCGACTCCGGTTAGTGATTCTATTACGGCCGTGCGAGTCTATAGGAATTGTGTTGTCACGGTGCGTGGTCGGGATACCACGGCTGATCTTATTGAGTTAGAAATGGTAGATTTTGATGTAATTATGGGGATGGATTGGCTCTATTCGTGCTTTGCTAAACTCGACTGCCGAACCAGGATTATGAGGCTTGAGTGTCCTAAAGAACCAGTTATCGAGTGGGAGGAGAATAATGTTGTGCCAAGAGATAGGCTTATTTCCTACCTTAAGGCCTCAAAGATGATAAAAAAAGGTTACATCTACCATTTGGTCCGGGTTGCGGACACCACTTCTGAGGTGCCTGCTCCTGAATCTGTGCTTGTTGTGAATGAATTTCTTGAAGTATTTCCGGACGAGCTTCCTGTGATTCCACCAGATAGAGAGATCGATTTCGGGATTGATGTATTTCCAGATACGCAGCCAATATCTATTACACCTTACCGAATGGCGCCAACAGAATTGAGAGAGTTGAAAGAGCAATTGAAAGATCTATTAGAAAAGGGTTTCATATGGCCAAGTGTGTCGCCTTGGGGCGCACCGGTTCTTTTTGTCAGAAAGAAATACGGATCGCTTCGAATGTGCATTGATTATTCGCAGCTCAACAAGGTCACTATCAAAAACAAATATCCATTGCCTCGGATAGATGATTTGTTCGACCAGTTGCAAGGTGCTAGGTTCTTCTCAAAGATTGATTTGCGATCCGGGTATCACTAGTTAAAGATCAGGGAGCAGGATATTCCTAAAACTGTCTTCAGGACTCGATATGGGCACTTCAAATTTCTGGTAATGTCTTTCGGGCTAACAAACGCCCTAGCAACTTTTATGGATCTTATGAATCGGGTTTTCAAACCGTTTCTTGACTCCTTTGTGATTGTCTTCATTGATGATATCCTTGTTTATTCGCGAAGTCAGGAAGATCATGCTACTCACCTCAGGGCAGTTCTGCAGACTCTTCATCAACACCAGTTGTATGCAAAGTTTTCAAAATGTGAATTTTGGCTAGAATCAATCACCTTTTTGGGCCATGTTGTTTCCTGGGAAGGGATTCAGATTGATCCCCAAAAGATTGCAGCGGTAAAGGATTGGCCTAGGCCAACGACCCCAACAGAGATTCGCAGTTTCTTGGGTTTGGCTGGATATTATCATAGGTTCGTGGAGGGATTCTCTACCCTCGCCTCCCCATTGACTAAGCTGACGCAGAAAGCGGTTAAGTTTCAATGGTCTGATGCTTGCGAAAAGAGTTTTCAGGAATTGAAATTGAGATTGACTTCGGCGCCGGTGTTGACCTTGCTAGAGGGTACAGAGGGATTTGTGGTTTATTGTGATGCTTCAAGGGTTGGTTTGGGGTGTGTGTTGATGCAGTGAAGGAAGGTTATAGCGTATGCTTCTAGGCAACTCAAGAATCACGAGAAGAATTACCCGACGCATGATTTGGAGCTCGCGGCGGTTGTGTTTGCATTGAAGATCTGGCAACATTATCTTTATGGGTTCCATGTGGACGTGTTCACAGACCACAAGAGTCTTCAATACTTATTCAAGCAGAAGGAGTTAAACTTAAGGCAACGAAGATGGTTGGAATTGCTCAAGGATTATGATATGAATATTTTGTACTATCCAGGGAAGGCGAATGTGGTGGCTGACGCCCTTAGTTGGAAGTATGTGGGTATCTTGGCTCATTTGGAAGCAGATAAGAGGTCTTTGGCTCAGGAGGTTTATCAGTTGGCTAGTCTGGGGGTCTGTCTTTCGACCTCAGACGAAGGGGATGTCGTGGTGCGTAATGGAGCAGAATCTTCACTTGTAATGGTAGTCAAGGAAAAGCAATTCAGAGATCCAGCATTGGTACAGTTGAGAGAGTCAATCCTGAATCACAAGACCTCGACATTTTTGCTCGGCAATGATGACGGTGTTTTGCGGTGCCAAGGGAGGCTATGTGTTCCGGACATGGATGATCTTCGGGAAAGGGTAATGACAGAGGANGTAACGGAAGTCAAGGAAAAGAAATTCAGAGATCCAGCATTGGTACAATTGAGAGAGGCAATCCTTAATCACAAGACCTTGACATTTTTGCTCGGCAATACAAGGGAGTCTATGTGTTCCGGACGTGGATGATCTTCGGGAAAGGGTAATGGCAGAGGCTCACAATTCCAGGTATTCAGTACACCCAGGTTCTACGAAGATGTATCATGATCTCAAAGAGATTTATTGGTGGAATGGTATGAAGAGGGGTGTGGCGGACTTTGTGGCTAGGTGTCCGAATTGTCAGCAAGTGAAGGCCGAGCATCAGAGGCCCGATGGGTTGACGCAGCTCATGGAAATACCAATGTGGAAATGGGAGATGATCAATATGGACTTTGTGGTAGGGTTACCCCGCACTCAGCGCGAGTTCGACTCAATTTGGGTGATAGTGGATCGACTCACAAAATCAGCTCACTTCTTGCCAGTCAAGTCCACCGATACTGTAGAACAGTACGCTATGTTGTATATCAAGGAAATAGTCATAGTCCATGGCACTCCAGTATCTATTATCTCGGATCGAGGGGCCCAGTTCACAGCTAACTTTTGGAAGAAATTTCAGCAAGGTTTGGGGACGCAGGTAAATCTCAACACAACTTTCCACCCGCAAACGATGGTAAGGCAGAGCGGACCATTCAGACGCTTGAAGATATGTTACGGGCTTATGTATTAGATTTCTAGAGTAGCTGGGATGATCACCTGCCGCTTATAGAATTTGCTTATAATAACAGTTTCCATGCTAGTATTCAGATGGCCCCATTTGAGGCATGGTACAGAAGGAGGTGTAGGTCTTCGATTGGATGGTTCGAGGTTGGAGAGGCAGAACTGCTAGGACTAGATCTTTTTAACCAAGCTATGGAAAAAGTTAAAGTCATTTAGGAGAGGATGAAGACTGCTCAGAGTCGTTAGAAATCCTATGCGGACGTTCGTCGAAGAGATTGGAGTTTCAAGTAGATGATTGGGTATTGTTGAAGGCGTCTCCCATGAAAGGAGTGATGCGGTTTGGGAAGAAAGGGAAATTGAGCCCAAGGTATGTCGAGCCATATAGAATTGCTCAAAGGATAGGACATGTGGCTTATAGGTTGGAATTTCCCCCTGAGATGTCATTAGTACACCCGGTGTTTCATGTGTCTATGTTGAAGAAGGTGATTGGGGATCCATCCACCATTGTGCCGGTGGAGATGGTTAAAATTAATGAAGGATTGTCATATGAAGAGGTTCCAGTTGCTATTCTTGATAGGCAAGTCCGTAGATTGAGGAACAAAGAGATTTCTTCTGTTAAAGTGTTATGGCGAAGCCAATAAGTCGAAGAAGCCACGTGGGAAGCAGAAAATGAAATGAAAGAGAAATATCCCCATTTGTTTGAATAAGTCCGGTAATGGTTTGAAAATTGTTATTCCTAAGCAATTATATATTGTGTCAAATTTTGTGCAAAAGCACCCATTTTCCCCATAGTCTGCTATTGTAACTTCTCAAGTTGTGCCATATTTGTGTATGTTGTAATTATTTGGGTAGTGTGCAACTCCCTGAAGTAAGGTAAATTATGTGCAATTCATGTGATAGTTAAATGATATGCAAGTTTGTGGAGTTAACCGAACTATGTGAGGCTTGTGGAAGTAATTGAATTATATGTAGCTTGTTGAAATGACCAGATTATGTGCAAGTTGATAGAGTAACTAAAAATGTGTGGAATTGGTTAAAATGTGTTTTGGAGGCTCTTTGACAGGTAGATAGGCCTAATTACAAAGGAAACTCTGGCAAAATTTTCAGGAAATATCGGAGTTAGTAAAAATTTGGAGGTTGGCATGTTTTGTGATCTCTTAACTAAGTGATTCCTCGATCCTCATTCGAGGACGAATGATTCTAAGTGGGGGAGAATGTAAGGACCCGTAAAATTTCATGGCTAAAAATAACGCCAAAATAGGTCCCCATGTTGTTATAACTATAGAAATTCTTAAAACAGACCCTTTTTGAGTAAAAAGCACCCCGGGACTTAAAGGATATAATTTTCTAGATTTGCGCTGGTCTGCAGTCCACTATGCGATCGCAGATCAGGTATGCGGACCGCATAGTGGTCGCATACTTGGACAGTTTGCTGTCTATTTTGAGGACAACTATGCGGCCTAGAATGCGCTTGCATTTCACGAATGCGGGCCACATAATTGTCGCATTCTTGTACCTTGATTTTTGCGGAGGGAGTTATGCGACGCACTATGCGATCGCATAACAGGTATGCAGACCGCATATTGATCGCATACCTGGGCAGTCTGCTTTTCTTTTTGGCCCATTTGAGGGCCATTTATGCGACACGAATGCGGACCGCATAGCAGGAATCCGATCGCATCCCTGACCGCATTTTTGCTTTGGGACTGTTAAAATTCTAATTTTATACCCGATCCCCAATTCATTAAAACACTTACCCTCTTTCATTTTAAGCTTATTTTCTGATAAATTAGAGAGAGGAGAGAGTGGGTTCTAGAGAGAGAGAGTTCCAACTTCATCAAATTTGTTCCTCCATCACTACTCAGGCCTGGAATTGATCAAGTAGGACACCATTTTATTCACTACAAGAGGTAAGCTTATACCCTATCAACCTTAATTTCCATATTTTGTTAAAATGAAACATGGTTAGGTGAGTTCATTGAGATGGGGGTAGGAGTCTTGCATGCATGTAACCAACTAGTCATAATCTAGTAAAAGGAAATGTGTCTGAGTAATCTTTCACTAAAAACAGGCCATTTAATCTAAAGGAACACCTAGTGTTTGATAGAATGATCAAGTGAGTTCAAGACATGATCATTATTCCGAATTCTAAGTTCAATTAGNTGTAGAGTCACCTTGTTGGTGTCCGAGCACACGGTATGAAATTCTTGCTTGAGCATATGTGAATTGATTGTCCTGCTGTGTCGAGGTGTAAGATTTCATTCTCTGATTTTCTTAGTCGATTACCATGCTAATTGCGATTGTAAATGGTGATTCTTTGTGCTTATCCTATCACATGTAAGGTTCGTTAAATGTTGGAATATGTCAATATGGCAGTATGTGTTAATAAATGAAAGAATGTTAACATACTCTAATGTGGGAAGGTATCTAATTGCTAAGGGCCGAGTGTGGCAAATGATGAAAAGAAACTGTGGATTGATTTAATTGAGTTAAATAATGATGGCAACACCATATGTGAATTACTGTTTGGTAAGGATTATTGTGACTTGACTTCATATAGTTGTTGGTTGATATGAACTTATGTTCTTGATGATGAAGATCCCTGTGATATAATTGTTGGTTATTGTTGCTATCAAATATGATTGTACGGTGGGATCGAGTTGCGCGCTGCAACACGAAGTAACAAGGGTGGAAAGGTAATAAGGGTGAAACATGATTGTACGGTGGGATTGGATTACGCGCCGCAACATGAAGTAATAAGGGTGGAGAGGTAATAAGGGTGAAATATGAATGTACAGTGAGATCGGGTTGCGCGCTGCAACAGATGAATAATTGAAATGAGTAACTGTGGAATCTTCATTTGTAACTTTCTGTGTATATGTGTGGTACTTGTGTGGTTACCCGGACTATCTTCCAATTGTGTACTGTTTGATTCTACTTGGAATAAACTTTGTTCATACATACTAGTACTATTCAACGGTACTAACGTCCCTTTTGCCGGGGGCGCTATATCTTTTATATGGATGTAGTGGTTCCACAGCAGGTAGCTTAGACCGCCAATAATGGTGTTTCCCCTTCATACCTTCAGCAGATCCGGTGAGCCCCACTTCCTCTCGGGGCCGTGTGTAGTCTATATCATCTCTTTTGTATATGTTATGTCTTTTAAGGTATAGCCGGGGCCTTGTTGCCGGAAAGTCTTGTGTAAACCCTTAGTACTCTTAGAGGCTCCATAGACATGATGTGGGTTGTACATATATGTATTTTGGGGCAGTAATTGTGTTTACTAGTAGTCGTGGTCCGAATCAGAATTATTGTATGTTTTGTGATTACCAAATGTCGAAATGATAAATGATGAAGTGAACTCAAATGGTAAATTCATGCTTAAGCTCTAAATTGCTAATTCATGTGGAATAATGTATATTGTAAACACAGGGTAATGCGTTGGGTAGGAAAGGCAATCCAGGTATGCTTGATCGAGATCATCCGGTTGGGCGCCGGTCTCGTTCCTCGATTTTGGGGCGTGACACTAGCGTCGCTTTTTCCTGGGGACGCTGCGTTTCATGCCTGCATGTCGCGATAGACAGGTCGAGAGTCCTCCAAGTAGGCTATCAGCTCAGCAAAAGATGTTGGTGCGCTCCATTTGCTCCGGAGTTGCTTATTTGGTCAGTATGATTTAGACACGTACTGTTTGGTATGGCGGGGCCCTATCCCGACCTTTATGTTAAGTATATATTATTAGAGGCTTGTAGAAAGATGTCATGTATACAAATTCTTGAATGGCTTTGCCGGCCTATGTTTTGAGTTTACAAATGATCATGTTGGCCTTATAGGCCCGTATATCACATGTATAAGTTTTGTATCAGGTTGGGTCGTCCTATATTGAGTATTCCCCTATGTGTATTCTGGTTAGCCCATGACGGCCCGTTTGGCCCATTTTTCAATGAAAGTGTAATAAGAAAGATACATAACGTTGGTACTCGGTTGAGTAAGGTACTGGGTGCCCATCACGACCCATCAGTTGGGTCGTGACAAAAGTGGCATCAGAGCAGTTCTGTCCTAGGGAGTTTACATGCCGTGTCTAGTAGAGTCTTGCTTATGGGTGTGTTGTGCACCACATTTATAAGCAGGAGGCTACAGGGCATTTAGGACTGTCACTCTTTCTTCTTACTCTAGATCGTGTGGTAGAGCTCAGTTGTAAGAACTCAATTTCCTAAACTCTATATTATTCATAATATGATGATGCCTAGATCAAAAAGACGGTTGGTAAGAGATATATCTGTGGAAGAGTTGAGTCTAAGGAACTCAATTTTTGGCATCATGGTTATGATGAATAAATATGAGGTATTCAGCAGATCATATGTATATAAGATGTGTTAAATTATTGATAAGGATCCCTAAGGCAAGAATGCCTATCCACTCTTAGGGTAAAAAGTAATGAAAGAATCAGAAAGTACAAGTTTCAACAAGTAAAAGAAGCAGGGTGAAGAGGGGAACGAGGTACCTAGTTAGTATAGATGAACATTATCTACAATTCAAGCAGATAAATATAAGCATTTTGAGTTACATTCAATTCTAACAAAGGTATGTACAATTGGCCACACCCATCTCATTTATGCCTTATGGAAGCTAACATAAGTAGTATAAGAGAAGGACGGATATCAGGATCCGGCTGGGGTTTGAGTGACCCAAAATGGTGGATGGATTGTTTGTGTTAGTTAACATTTCCGAAGTATATTGAAAATGTGCTAACAAATCTCCTAGTGAAACACCCAGATGGTGAACTCTACAATAATACAACCAGATATGAATATTACAAAGATAGGCACTGGAAGCCTTGAAGGGATAAATATTATCTTTGTTTGGCTCTCGTCCATAGTAGAGAAAGAATGTTAGGCAATTCGAAAAGCCAATGGATGGAGCAAGGGGAGCTAAAAGAAAAAGAATGTCTTGTTCGATTTTTTCGAATTAAGTCATAGACATAGATATTAGAGGGAAATAAGAAAAGAGTTAGTGAAGCATTATAAGTAAGATGTGATACCTGGATGACAACGGTAGAAAAAGAAAAATGAAAATGATGTCAGTATTACAAAGTCTATAGTCAAGTGAAGGAAAAGACGAGAGGTGACAGGTCTTGAGATAACGAAAGAGTATAAGCCATAAAGTCATATCCTCATTTCGAGAATAAGTTTGTGACTCCAACGGGACTACCAGAAGGAAACGTTAGACTCCAGAGTAATAAAAATCAGTATGGGCTAGTGAAAGGGCTAAACTAAACATGAATTAGGGATTGAGTGATTTGATAATAGTTGGCATCATGAGAATTTGATGTTTCATTATAACGATAATATAATGGACAACAGAACAAGATTAATGAGAAATTTAGAGAATGGTCATTCAGGAAGATACTCCCCTAAAGCAAGAAATGTGAGCAAAGTTAAGCTTAAGTCCTATGTGTTAGTTATACTATGTGTCACCCTCGCGAGTAAGGAATTTTTTTATCCTTGGTATAGAAGGATTACCGCAAGGTGAATAAGGGTTACCGATGATGTGAGAAGACACCAAAGATGAAAAGGTAAAACATCTATAGGTAGGTCGTCGTGGCTCTAACTCTTAGCACTCCCCTAAATGGGGAATATGGAGTGATGTGGCATTAAGTCAGAATTAAGTGGTTCTAGTCATTATGGAATGGTAAAGAAAAAATGCGATAAAAATGAGAAAGGGATGAGATTGCACTTATTCAAATCCTACAGATATGCTTTGATTCCATAACATTATGCAAACATGACGTAAAGGAAAGGAAATAAGGGTTCCTGCCCGAGATGTTATTGATTAATAAGGAGCCAACGCGAGAGGTAAGTTAAAACAAAGTAAATAACCCAAGAAAGATTACGCGGAATATTTATATGGGAATGGACCAATGAGTAGTTAGTAGTTGATTGAGGAAAAGCCTAGCTATGGCTAGACAAGAGGATACAGACATATCAATAGATCATGCAAGACAAATAGAATGAACCCCAACATGGGAATTCAGTCTCGCAAATATGACATCATAACCTGGAGAAATATCCAGAGGGCAGTTGGGGTAGTTGAAGATATCGTATGGGTGTTACGGGAATAAAAGAGAGTGCGACTGGAAAGACAGTCAAAATATCAGTTTAGAAGCAACCCTACAAGCACAAGGATGTGGAAGTAAGTAACTACGAATAATTATAGGTATGGAAGGACATCAAAAGATCCGTAATAAGCTTGCAGCTTACAAGAGTCAGAGGGTCTTCCCTAAGTACCACAATGAAAGACTAGCTGAGGAAGTAAGAAAGAAGGCTTCAACCTAAGATCAGTGACCCAAAGAGGGAGGTCTTATAATTACAGTCTCACAACAACATTGCATGAACTTAAGAAAGCGGCACATATCATGGCTAATAAGCAGGAAATGAAACCAAAAGTAATATTCGAGACCATATGAGTTGCACAAAATTCTGGCATGCGTGGGAACTAAGATAAGCTAAGTAAGCACGTAACAAGGAGGTATAAAGACCAGTAAAAGTAATAGCTTACGTTTAAATAAAGCTGAGAAGGAACGGAAGGAATTATTCGATTAGTGATCCAGAATTAGTTACATTGTGAATCCACTCAAGATTTCAGAGTATTATCCTTACAGCACATATGTTAATAATCATACAGCCGTATAAGACTCTGGTAAAAGTTTAAAGAAAGAACTGAGTCCAGGTTATAGACAAAGTATTGAATTGTTAGAATATTGTATCATGGATATTCCATAGCGTCCATGAGAGGCTAAAGTAATAACTAATATCAGTAGCCGCAAATCGGAATATAGATTAAGCCTACATAAAAGCCGATCAAAAGGAAGAGGAAACTAAAGAGTTACAACAACAAAGTAAATCCGGAGTCTGATTATTGGACCTAGAAAATTATAGAAATTGTACTAGAGAACATGACAGAATCACTCTTAATATCAGAGGTGCAAGAGAGATAATATAACCATATTCTATAATGTCTCTACAAGGAAGCCAGTTAGAATAAGTGTCAGCCTTATAAGAAGTCAGTATGGACCTCTCACTGGATTGTGTATACACTAGAAGTGCAAATATTATAATAGAGCTTCAAGTCGTTAATATGAATTATACATATGTGGAAGGGAGGTGATCACGCTCAACTATGTCTAATAAAAGACTAAGTGAGCGTTGCAAATATAATCCGGGGTATTATGCCCAGAGTCGATCCCACAGGGAATTAAAGTATCAATCAAGTCTTTAGAATACGCAACTTTTACTCAATCAATTCTCTCATGACTTTTTGAATATAAATTAGTGATGTTTTACTAATTCTACTGACAATAACAATAACTAACAATTACTAACAATGTGTTGTAAACAATTATGATAAAGGTCTAAGGTTATGGTTTCCCCCGTTGGTGAACTTACTTCTCGGATATTTCATATAACTTGATTAATTATCTCTATAAATCATGAACACTCTATCTACCATAAATCTCTCTCAATTAATTATGATAATTTACTAGACACACTCTCTAAAGTTACACTAGCTAGATTGCATTACAGTTCACTTTAGATTGCATCCGAAGTATCGTTATTTCTAATCCAACTTCTAAACCCTCGGTTATGACTTTCGTCTATACTCTGGGAGTGGTGTTGTTCAAACAATTACCTAAATATGCACTCTCTCTCAAGAAGATACATACTAAATAGGCACAGCTAATTGATGGCCATTCAATTAACTACAACAAAAACGTAGTTGAACAAATAGAGATGAACAATCAACCAAACTATATTAATATCACCATAAGTTTATCCCCCAACGGGTTCCACTAAAACCCTAGATGAAGGAAATTAGCTACTCATATTCAAAAGAATCAATTCTCAAATAACTTGCATAATTGAATTACAAAATAATAAATAAAAGCTATAAAAATCAATGTTTGCTTCACTGAGTAGTAATCCACATGTTTTTCTTCACTTCAATGGATTCCTCCTCTTCAAGTTGTGTTTTTGGGTCTATTTATATATTTGGGATAAACCCTAAACATGTAGGAGACTTCTATTCAAACCGGGAAACACTTAAAATCTTCAAAAACTCGAATTGGACCAAACTAGGGACCTAACTTTATGGCCCAAACGCCTGGATAAAGCCAGGCCATGCCTGGCGTTATGGCTCTAACGCCTGGATAAAGCCAGGCCAGGCCTGTCCTTAAGGCTCAAACGCCCGGATAAAGCCAGGCCAGGCCTGTCCTTAAGGCTCAAATGCCCGGCTATAGCACGGTGCACTCCTCTTCGCCTCTTGAGCGTATTTTCGATATTTTTGCATCCATTTAGCTCGGCTTCCATCTCCAATTCACCTACACATGAAGTAGAATCCATTATGCACATACAAAGTGTATTTTTTATCATTAACGCACATAAAATGTAAGGCATATAACGCGTTAAACCATGAATTCTAGCCACGCATCAGGAGGCCATGAAAGAGATAGAAGATTTGATGTGAACTTTTAAGGTAAGTACGGTAAAAGTGAACAACGTACGAGGTACTCAGATCAGAAGTTTGGGAATAGTCCATACTCTGGATAGAAGGCTAGAAGTGCTAGAATTCAGTATCGATAGCGGCGTCGACAGTGGCATATCTTCCAACCTATGGTTTCTAGGTATCAAGACGTCTAGTTATAAGAGTAAACAAGAGTTTGAGACGATGTGATGTCTCACTTAATGTTCCAGAAAAGCATAAAGAAATCAGTCGCAAGCTAAAGTATGGTAGAGTGACAAGGTCTTAGGAAGACATGAGTAAGGATAAGGAAAGGCAAGTGAGATAGTGAAAAAAATGGATAAGCCCTCGGGATTAAGCCCATGGAAACAAGATAGCTGATGGTTTCTATAAAATATACAAAGCTCAGTATATCCTGAATGAGCTCAAACGTGTCTAATACTAATGGCATATAGAAGAGATGATATGCTGCCCTGATAGTCCAACGAGGGTGTAATTGGGATAGATAAAGGATGACGTTTGGGATTTCGATTGAGTAATGATTTGAATAGGATTTAATGAATTGTACGAGATTAAAATAGCCACATAAGTGAAGCGCATTGGGATGCTATAAAGTACGGTTATTGAAGTATAGTATCGGCTAAGTGGATCAGGAAAATCACTTCAAATATTCCTCGATGCACGTAAGCTGTAACGACCCGACCGGTCATTTTGTGTTATCCGACCCTGTTCCCCCATATGAAACTTCCCATAGTGGCTTATTATGATTTATGACTTGCGGGGTGGGTAGTCCGGGATTCAGAAGTGTTTAGAGCATTAAAGGAACACTTAGTTCCTTAAGGTTAGCCTTTTTAGCCAAGTTTGACTTCGGTCAACATTTTGAGTAAATGACCTCGGAATCGAGTTTTGACGGTTCCAGTAGCTTTGTATGATGATTTCAGACTTGGGCGTATGTTTAGAATGGGTTTTCGATGACCCGAGAGCGTTTCGACGCCCAATATCGAAATAAGAGTTTCCTTAAGTTCATATTGTGGTTTAGCGTGTTTTTGTGTTATCGAGGTCCGAACAGAATTTTGAGATTGTGAATAGTTACGTTATGTCATTTATGACTTGCCTGCAAAATTTGGTGTCATTTCGAGTAGTATAGGTCGGTTTGATGCATTGATATCGAATTCAAGAACTTGAAGTTCTTAAGTTTTTGATTCTAGGGGTTTTGAGGTGTGATTTTGAGTTTTTGCATTGTTTTGAGTGTTCCGAAGGCTCGAGAGAGTCTGTATTATGATTTAGAACTCGTTGGTATATTTGGATGGGGGTTCGGGTGGGCCTGGGTGCCTCTCGGGCATCAAACAAGGCCAAAAACTAGCTGAAACAGTTGCTGGTGCACCTGATCTGGTGTGACCGCAGGTGCGGTTGCCTAGTCGCAGGTGCGGGACCGCTCCTGCGGTCCCAGCCTCGCAGGTGCGATCCCCAGGTGGGCTGCCTAGTTCTCGCAGGTGCGGACTCCTGCCCGCAGGTGCGAGCCCAGGCCCTTGTCCCATTTTCTGCAGGTGCTAGCTATTGCTCGCAGGTGCGAGATCGCAGGTGCGGTCCTTGAGCCGCATATGCGGAACCACCGTAGGCAGTGTGTTCTTTTAAAACATGGGAAATGTTCATTTTCTCCATTTTTCTTCCACCATTGTCGACCTAGAGAGCTTGGGAAAGAGCCAATCCACCTAGCTACTGATAAGGTAGGTAAATTCTACCCTAGTATTAGTTTAATACATGAATTACTAGTTAAATTAACTACTTAATTAGTGAAAATCAAGGAATTGGGTAGTAACCTAGGGCTTTCGAGAATTTAGAGAAATTCCTGTAAATTGGCTATGAAATCATACAAAAATCGTATATTAACGATCTTTAGGTTATGAGTGAGTGTTTCCTTCGAGAATTTTCAAAATCCGAGCGTGCGGATCCGGGGGTGGATTTTGGGATTTCTTCAAGAATGATGAATTGACTAAATAAGTAGGAGAATTCCATGCTTTGAGTATAATTTGATAAATTTACGTAACGTTTGATTAGTTTCGAGTCCTTGGGAGACGAGTTTGGAGTTTCAGGCGCGTTCTTGGTCCGGGAATTCAACACGAGGTGAGTCTCCTTTCTAACCTCGTAAGAGGAAATTGTCTCCATAGGTGATTTAAATGCTATGTGTGATGTTTGTGGGGGCTACAGACGTACAAAGTGATGAGAGTCCGTATGTAGCGGCTATTATTATTATGTCCGGGTAGTTAGGCCCACATCATGCCTTGTGTTCTTCCTCGTAATGAATTATATGTTATGAATTCATGTGATATGTAGCATTGGTTCCCTGCGATTTATCTAATTTGATAATTTGAAGGAGTTGATTATGGAAAGTAATTTTAAAAGAATATTGTGTGTGCATGTGACCACTTCGCAATTTACATTTCGCGAGCGGAGTGTGATTTCCCCCACTCTCATGGGAGCGGGCCGTACGCCATGGCGGATTGAAAGATGCACTTATGGTTCGGGCCGTTCGAGCCTCGGCAGTGCATAGACATGATTATTTTTATGGCTCAGGCCGGTTGTCCTTATCCCGTATGCGCATGATAAATTGTTACTGAATTCATGGATATTGATTTGACAGATATTTGGGGGAAGATGAAGTAAAAATTGTTTATTTATTTCCAATATTTACTTGGATTTCAGTGCCTTACATTTTTGCTGCTTTACTACCTTTACATGCCTACCGTTTTCATAAGATTCTGTTAAATTATATTGTTGGACCTTTGTGAGTGTCAAGTCGACCTCTCGTCACTACTTCTTTGAGATTAGACGGGATAATCACTGGGTAGATATTTATTTATGTACTCATGCTACACTTCTGTACTTAATTGTACAGGTTCTGAGGCTGGTGCATCTGGTTACCAGACCGGAGCTCGATTCTGATTATAGTTGGACCTGACTTCACAGTGAGCTTCTTCTCCTGGCGATCCTCGGCAGCACCATGGAGTTTCTTTTGCTTATTTCCCGTCTATTTCTTTCAGACAGTGGGGCTGTATATTATATCTTTTGTATATTCTGTTAGTATGCTCGTAGGACTTGTGACACTAGTTCCTGGCACACACGTGGTAGCTATTATGGATTACGGGTCTGTATATATATTGGCTCACGCCTCCTTATGACCGATTTTGTTTAAAACTGCTAATTATCCTTTTTAATTTATGTTTTATGCTTTAAAACTTGGTATATGTTGAAATGTTTAATCAAATAAGAAAGAACCCTTAGTAAATTGAGTGTTGGCTTGCCCGACCCCGCTGTTAGGCGCCATCATGACCTGAGTTAAGATTTTGGGTCGTGACAACATGGTATCAGAGTTCTAGGTTCACGTTGGCCTCACAAGTCACGGGCAAACCTAGTAGAGTCTTGTGGATCGGTATGGAGACGTCTACACTTATCTTCGGGAGGCTATAGGATGTTAGGAAACGCCTCTTTATTCTTATTCTATCGTGCAGTCGATGGTTTACTAAAACTCATTCTTCTACTCTCTCACAGATGGTGAGGATGCGCGTATCCGATGTTCCAGACCTGGGAGATGCCGCTACCTCCACCGTCCGAGGCCGTGGCTGAGGCCGGGGGAGGGCACCGGCATGAGGTAGGGGACGAGGGTGTCCCAGAGCTATTCCAGTTGCACCATCACTAGAGGATCCTGTCATAGAGGAGCAGGACGAGGTTCCCCCAGCAAATCCTGCTCCAGTAGACTTCATGACGGCGCCAGGCTTCCAGGAGATCATGGGCCGTATGATGAGATTTATGGATACTATGTCCCAGGCTGGTTTATTTCCATCAGATCCTGTCGCTTCTCAAGAGGGAGGGGGAGTCCAAACCCCTACTTCCCAGGCTGCAGGCCAGACAGCAGCATTACATCATACCTCGGGTACACTGTCCGTGGGTGGGGTCCATCCTGTAGCAGCAGCACATGAGCCCAGACCAGCTACGGACGGTGATCCGCAGAAGTTATTGGACAGATGGACTCGATTGCGCCCTCCAGTCTTCGGGGGTAATCGAGGCGAGGATGCCCATGATTTCATTGCCAGGTGCAGGGACAGACTGCACAACATGAGGATACTAGAGTCCCATGGAGTGGATTTCACTACCTTCCAGTTGGAGGGCAAAGCTCGTAGGTGGTGGCAGTCCTATATTCTCAGCAGGCCAGCAGATTCTCCTCCTGTCACTTGGGATCAGTTCACGCAGATGTTTCTGGATAAATATATCCCACCATCTGAGAGGGAAGAGCTGCGGTATCAGTTTGAGCAGCTAGAGCAGGGATAGATGTCAGTGACAGATTGTGAGGCCAGATTTTCAGAGTTGTCTCGCCATGCACTCATAATACTATCTACTGATGCTGAGAGGGTGCATAGATTTGTTGCTGGGTTGCATCCAGGTATTAGGGCCGCCATGGCCCGAGAGGTGGAGATGGGTACTCCTTATCAGCTCGTGGTAGAGATGGCTCGCAAGATCGAGGGGTATAGGTCGAGGAGCAGGGATCAGGGGCAACAGGACAAGAGGGATAGATTCTCTGGAGATTTTAGAGGTGCACCAGTTAGGGGAAGAGGTCAGTTTAGCAGTAGTCAGCCCAGCAGGCCTTCATATTCAGCACCTCCACCACCTCCCCGAGGTGTTCCAGCGAGGCCTCATTTCAGCGCCATGCTAGAGCGTTCCTACTGCCTCCAGCCATTCAGAGTCCACCCAATGGTTATTCCAGTCATCCGTGATCCTCCAGTCCCCACTTCAGTGATATGCCAGAGGGCTCACATCGCTCTCCAGCCATTCAGGATTCTTCTTCAGGGCAGCAGGCTATGGTATCTGGAGGTTGTTACGAGTGTGGGGAGCCAGGTCATATGAGGAGGCATTGTCCTAGGTTTCGGGGCAAGGCGGTGCAGCAGGGTTATCAGCCGATGGGTCCAACACCAGCAGTCCGACCACCTAGAGATGGAGGACATGTCGGCAGGGGTCGTCCTAGAGGTGGAGGCCAGTCAGGGGGAGGTCAGTCAGCTCCCGTTCACTCTGGTGGGGCTTAGTCTTCCGGTGCTCTAGCTAGATTCTATGCCATTCCGGCCAGATCAGATGCAGTGGCCTCAGAAGCCGTGATCACAGGTATTATCTCAGTATGTGGTAGAGAGGTTTCAGTATTATTTGATCCAGTATCCACCTATTCATATATTTCAGCATTATTTGCTCATTTTCTGGATGCTCCTTGTGAGTCCTTGGGTTCTCCTATATATGTGTCCACTCCTGTGGGCGATTCTGTGGTGGCAGACCAGATCCTATCGGTCTTGTGTGATCACATTCTGTGGATTCGAGACCAGAGTGGACCTTTTATTGCTCGACATGGTCGATTTTGAGGTTATTCTAGGCATGGATTGGCTATCTCCTTATCATGACGTGCTAGATTGCCATGCCAAGACAGTTACTTTAGCCATGCCCGAGTCACCTAGGCTGGAGTGGAGAGGTTCCTCAGTTAGTGCAGCCATCCGGGTTATTTCATTCCTGAAGGCTCGACATATGGTCGAGAAGGGTTGTCCGGCCTATCTTGCTTATGTGAGGGACACCACCGCCGAGTCTCCGATGATTGATTCAGTGCCAGTTGTTCGACAATTTGCTGATGTATTTCCTTCAGACCTTCCGAGCATGCCTCCGGATCGTGATATTGGTTTCTGCATTGATGTAGCTCCAGGCACTCAGCCTATTTCCATTCCCCCATACCTATGGCTCAGAAGGAGTTGAAGGGTCATCTTGAGGAGTTGTTGGCTAAGGGGTTTATCAGATCGAGTGTATCGCCATGGGGTGCTCCAGTCCTATTTGTGCAGAAGAAGGATGGGTCTATACAAATGTGTATTGATTACCTCCAGTTGAACAATGTCACCATTAAGAACATGTATCCTTTGCCGCGTATCAATGATTTGTTTGACCAGCTGCAGGGTGCTAAGGCGTTTTCTAAGATTGATTTGAGATCGAGATATCATCAATTGAAGATTCGGGCCTCAGATGTTTTGAAGACTGCTTTCCGTACGAGATATGGCCACTATGAGTTCCTGGTGATGTCCTTTGTTTTGACTAATGCCCCAACAACATTCATGGACTTGATGAATAGGGTGTTCAGGCCGTATATTGATTTCTTTGTCATTGTCTTTATTGATGACATCTTGATTTACTCACGTAGCCTGGGGGAGCACGAGCAACATTTGAGAGTTGTGCTCCAGACTTTGCGGGAACAGAAGCTATATGCTAAGTTCTCCAAGTGTGAGTTCTGGTTGGATTCCGTAGCATTCTTGGGGCATGTGGTATCCAGAGAGGTTATCAAGGTTGATCCTCAAAAGATCGAGGCAGTTCAGAGTTGGCAGCGTCCTACTTCAGCTATAGAGATCAGGAGATTTTTGGGCCTAGCAGGCTATTATCGCCGATTTGTGGAGGGGTTTTTGCGATTGCAGCTCCATTGACTAGATTGACTTAGAAGAATGACCCGTTCCGGTGGTCTGACGAGTGTGAGGCGAGCTTTCAGAAGCTCAAGGCGGCATTGTCTTCAGCACCAGTTATGGTATTTCCTTCCGGTTCTGGGATGTGCACCGTATATTGTGACGCTTCACGCGTTGGCTTGGGGTGTGCGTTGATGCAGGAGGGGAGAGTTATTGCTTATGCTTCGCGCCAGCTGAAGGTTCATGAGAAGAATTACCATGTGCACGATTTGGAGTTGGCGGCGATTGTTCATGCTCCTAAGATTTGGAGGCACTACTTTATGGGGTGTCCTATGAGGTTTATACAGACCACCGCAACTTGCAACACTTGTTTAAGCAGAGGGATCTTAATTTGAGGTAGCGCAGATGGTTTGAGTTGTTGAAGGATTATGATATCACCATTCTTTATCATCCGGGCAAGGCAAATGTGATAGCAGATGCCTTGAGCAGGAAGGCAGAGAGTATGGGTAGTTTGGCTTGTATTGCAGCAGAGGAGAGACCTCTAGCCTTGGACATTCAGCCCTTGGATAATCGCCTGGTGAGATTAGACCTTTCAGAGCCTCGTCGAGTTTTGGCACACGTTTGTTTCTTTGTAACAACCATTGTACTTTGGACTGTATATATGTAAATAGTCTTGTGTTCATTTTGAAAAGAGGTGTGAAAAAAGTTAAATCTTTTCTTCTCCTTTATTTTGTGTTGGCTTATTTTTATACAATTTTTGTTGTTTTCGCTCTTAGTTATACTAGAAGAGCTTGTTGAATTCTAGGGATACGCCTAATAATATTTATCATGGTGTAGGCGAAATATCCTTAAGGACAGTGTCCTTGACACGCCTTAAGCCAAATCTTATTCTCGATAATCCAATATTTTTTCCAACAGTAGTCGTATGTAGAGTAGTTGATTTTAATATTTATGCTGCTTGAATGCTATATTAATCCTGAAAGCTCCTAAGAGTCTCATGTTTAATGTGTCGAGGACCATGCTTTAAGTTCCAAATATTACGATACTAGAAGCAAAATATTTGTTTTAATAATGAAATTTACCTAACCCTTTAATCTACATCTGGATAAGTAATTTCTTAAGAATGTAAAAGGATTGCATTTGATTGATGTGTGACTTGGGTATTTAAATAACATAATCCTGAATTGAGCATCCTAGAAATAACATGCTTAGGTAATAATAAGTCTGATTAACCAATTGAAGCGTTCTAATGTAGCAAAATCAATTCAGATGCATGTTTGTATGTACTCTGTGTTCTGGAATAGCAGGGCCACGATCTAAAATATTTGGACCAAAGCTGAAAATTTGAAGAGTGAAAAACACCCCAGAGAAAATCTTGTGGAGTCTGCTGAAGTTTAAGGACCTATAAGTTTTATTTTTGGACTCTGGTGTAGTATTAACATGCAATAACTTTGTCATAATGGAAAATGTGATATTATCTGCTAAGCAAATTTCGCAACTATGAAATTCATATAAGTTTAAGAATATTTGGATCTTTTTCCTATTCTTTCTTTTTATCTAATATTTCATATTAAAAGTATAAAATCCAATTTTTCTGGTTGTTTTGGTGTCATGTAGGGTAAAACTAATTTAATATATAATGGAGATAAAAGGTGGATGGGCCTTCATAGTTGAGCTGACAAGTATATATGGGGAGTGAATGAATTTCTAGATAAGGCGTTTGAACGAGCATCCCAAGGAAATGAATTGCAAAGAGTGCGCTAATTGTTTTTGGCATTATAGAAACGTGGTGAAGGATCACTTGATCGTGAATGAGTTTGTTCATGGATACACCAAATGGGTTTTCCACGGGGAAGGGTTTTCCTCGAGAAAAACTCGATGCCCAAGCAATAATGATGAAGGTTCTAATATACATGATAATATTGATGGACTACTTCATGATACATTTCGAAACGTCGGTGATAATTTGGGACTTACAGTGAGGGAGGGACCATTTGAAGATGCAAAAAGATTCTTTAAATTAGTGGAAGAAGGGAAACAAGAATTATATCCAGGTCGTTAAATTTTCTCCATACTGGGTTTTACGATTCGATTGTACTTGTTTAAATGCGTTCATGGGTTGAGTAATGTGGCATTCTCTGACTTGTTAGAGTTGTTAAAAGAGGCCTTTCCATTTGTTCAGCTACCCGAGTCTTTCTACAAGGCAACAAGCATGATAAAAGATTTAGGTATTGATTATGAAAAAATACATGCATGTCCTAATGATTGCATGTTATTTTAGAATGACAATGTAAATGCTGATACTTGTTCTATGTGTGGGTCTTCTAGATAAAAGAATGTTGTTAATGTCTTGACTAATAAAAATTACAAAAACTCTACAAAGGTTTTAAGGTACTTTCTGTTGAAGCCTAGGCTTCAGAGGATATTCATGTGTCCTGAAATAGCTGCAGCTATGAGATGGCACGCCACTGAACGACCGAATGATGGAAATATAAGACATCCTGTTGATGGTGATACTTGTAAGGATTTCAACTCCTAGCACCTTGAATTCTCTAGTGACCCTCGTAATGTTAGATTGGGTCTTTCAAGTGATGGTTTCAATCCATTTCGAACAATGAGCATTTTCGATAGCACGCGGCTTGTTATGTTAATGAATTATAATCTTTCGCCTTGGATTTGCATGAAGCCAGAGTATATAATACTGTCAACGATTATCTCAGGTCCATCATCTCTAGAAAATGATATTGATGTGTACCTATAACCACTAATTGCTGAATTGAAGGAACTATGGGAATTCGGTGTCGAAACATTTGATGCTGAATTTAACTAGACGTTTCAACTGCGTACCGCCTTAATGTGGACTATTAGTGATTTTCCTGCACTAACAATGCTTTCTAGATGGAGAACAAAGGGGAAATTTGCATGCCATACTTGTAATTATGGCACATGCTCTCAATATCTCAAGCATAGTCGTAATATGTGCTACATGGTTCATCAGGCATTTTTGCCTATTGAATATCCATTTCAAAGTGATCTGAAATCATTTGACAGTAAGGAGGATAATAGACTCGCACCTACTCCTTTTCGGGTATAGAAGTGCTCGAAGAGCTGTGTGAATTCAAGAATATCTTTGGAAAGGGCCAAAAGAAAAGGTCTCGGGATAACAAGGGTCCATGGAAAAAAGATCCATCTCTTATAATTACCATATTAGGAAACTAACAAATTGAGGCACAATCTTGATCCGATGCACATTGAAAAGAATATACGTGATAGTATTCTTGGGACATTATTAGAGATAGATGGAAAGTCAAAATATCATGTAAATTCTTGCTATGATTTGCAAGAAATGGAAATACGAAAAGAGCTTCAACCAATAAAAGATATTGTAAGTGGAACAATTTCTTTGGCAAAAGCTTGTTTCTACTTGAATCCAGAAAAGAAGAGACAATTTTGCACCGTCTTTAAATGCCAAATTACCAAAAGGGTGGGCCTCAAATATATCACGTTGTCTGCATGAGAAAGTGATGAAAATATCCGGGTACAAGAGTCATGATGCTTATTTTATAATGCATTACTTGCTCCAGATTGTTTTTAGAAAGTTGTTACCCAAGAATGTTTCTTTGGCATTGATTAGGTTGGGTAACTTCTTTAAAGCCATATGTGCTAAGGTTATAAGGCGAGAGGATCTTGATAGATTGCAGACAGATATCAATGACATTATATGTGAGCTTGAAACAATTTTCACTTCAACTTATTTTGATATGATATCTCATTTGCCTATTCATTTAGTAAGAGAAATTAAGCTTGGGGGTCCAATTCATTGTCGCTGGATGTACTCAACTGAAAGAAAATTGTGCAAGTATAAGGCGTTTTTTTGTAATTGAAATCATACAGAAGCGTCAATTGCAGAGGGTTTTCTAGCGGAAGAGTGCTTGACCTTTTGTTCGCAATACCTACATGATGGGGTGAAGATAAGATTCAGTAGGTACCAAACTAATAATGATGGGGACATTAAGGGAGAATATTTGTCACCTATATTTCCTAAAATAGGCCATCCAATTGGAAATAAGAATAAGAGAAAAGAAATATTTTTACCATGGATTTGCAGTTATATTTTGAGGCACATAGATATGTTCTATTCAATACCGGAGATGAACAAGTGAAGGCGTTTATCATGTAAGATAAAATATATTATTATCACTTGTAATATAAGCTTAATTTATTTATATTTTATAATTTTTAAATTTAATACATATTGGTATAATGATTAAATTTGAAACATATGGCTTATAGAGAACATAAGAATGTAATTGATAATTGTACTAAATCAAATGCATGGGTAGGAGCAAGAATCATAGTCGAAACTTCGTCAATTGGTTTAAAGAGGAAGTTAAAAGCATTGATGTGCCTAATCATTTGAGATGGCTAGATAAAGTGCCTAATACATTGGCCAAACGATATACTGAATATTTTATTAATGGTTACTTATTTCATAAAATAACCCGGGATGCCTCGTTGAAGACTCAGAATAGTGGTGTGACTTTGTCAGCAACAACTGATAGTTTTGCTAGTGCTAGAGACCAAAATCCCAATGAAGCTATTCAGTAAATAATTGAGATTGATTATTGGGGCCGCTTTAGTGTTGTACTGTTTAGATGTGATTCATTTCGTAGAAAGATATTTATTATGCAAGGAATACAGTTCCTATTGATTTGTATGATTTGGAGGAAGAGAATATTCCTAATGTTAGGGAGAAATTTTGGAGGGAACCTAATGAGGACGCTGGTCCATCAACTAGATTAGCCGATATTTATGTTAGATGCCAGCTGATGTACAACATTCAGAATATACAATCATTGAAGTATCAGAAGTGGAAGATGACTTTGATGATACATATTGGGATTGGATGGAGGCTGATGATTGAAGAAGGAACTTTTGATTTTTATTTGTATTTGTTAACTTCATTGTCTTATTTCGAATAATTTTTTGTTCTTGTATTGTTCTTGGTTGGTGTTTTTAGTTTGTATTAGTTCCAAACGTTGTAATATACTAAGTACTTGAAACTATAGTCTAGTACATAGAGCTGGTTTTGTGGTTCAAGGCTGCCCTTAGGTGTGATTGAAGTAGTTATTATTGTTGCAAACAAGTTCTTTTGTGTAACATAAGCTAACTAGAGAGATTGTTATAAGCTATTTTATTGTCTATTAGTTGACAATCATTTTCTTTAGACAAGATATTATGTTTTCCACTTAAACATGAATAGTCTCTAGAGTTTCCCTATTTAAGATATTAAGCTTGTTTTTGTTGGTTAATAAAGTAGTCATATATACCATCTTTACTTGTTTAAATGTATTTGTATGCAATGTTTAGTCTTTTTACTATTCTAAAGCTACTAAATGGTGTAGGTAGTCTGGGAGCATGAACAATTTTCAAGGTTGAAAGTCACTGCAACAACACTATCTGAACTTTCCGCTGCACCTGAATTACTGGAAAGCACATGACATCTGGCTTATAATAGGTTTTGGCTTAGCTTCTATACTTATTTGTTCTATTGTAGTAACTTCTCTGAAGTTCTTTTCAATATGAGAAATAAACAGCTTGATAAAGGTAAACTGGAACCTTTTGGCTCTTACAAGTCTGGTCTTGTCATGCATGCTCTTTTGAGACATATTCGATTCTCATATACATATTCTGTTCAACATCAAAAAGCATAAATTTATAATTTGAAGTATGATCATATTGCTGAGACTATTGGACAACTAGTGGTTACAATCTTAGTTATTCGTGTGGTTTTGAGGATCTCTTGATGTTATGCTAGATGAACTAGTCTATATCTAATAAAATCAGTTGATATCATAATTCAATAGCTACACTTAATCTAGAATAACTCCTAAGTTGCTTGTCACGACCCTAAACTCAAACTTGTCATGATGGAGCCTATCGATGGTACTAGGCCAACCGACTTCCATAATACTTCAATATTTCATTCAAAGATATGCCAAAAGACTTTTTGTATAATAGAATTCATAAAAGAAATAAGAGTTGAACTCAGTATAGAAATGCGGAAAGAAAAGCCCAGAACATCGGGTTGTCACTAAGTCATGAACATCTACTAAAACTGGTCCGACAATAACAAGACT
Source organism: Nicotiana knightiana (assembly GCA_005239525.1). Classification (NCBI taxonomy): domain Eukaryota; kingdom Viridiplantae; phylum Streptophyta; class Magnoliopsida; order Solanales; family Solanaceae; genus Nicotiana; species Nicotiana knightiana. Next base: position 138,462 of record ML399080.1, on the reverse strand, counting down.
AACATAGTCTGGAAATCAAAAATACAACTAAAGGAAAAGATAGAGAAGAAGAAAGTAAGGCTGCAAACGCCGGGCAGCTACCTCGCTATCTCCAATGATCAGCTACAAGGACTATCAACACTCTCCGCGACCGACAACTCCTGGATTTGCACACGAGGCGCAGGGAGTAACGTTAGTACACCAACTCAGTAAGCAATAGAAGTAAATAAGGACTGAGAAGTAGTGACGAGCTAGATGCAAGTACAATTCATTTCACAAAAATTCAGTAAAGTGCAACATGCTTTAATTCCAGAGTTTAAGTAAAAATCAGCCTGTTTAAATCAAGTTCAAGTAAAGTCAATTAAAAATATCTTTTAACAGTTCGCAGACAAGGACTCAAAAGCTACTATGTGCATAAGTAATGAAATCATATACCGCCGCTCGGGCAATCATCACTCAGTCCTCCCAATCACTCCAACATCACAATCACTCATGCCTTATATTCGCTCAGCACTCGGCACTCGCACTCGGTAAGTACCTGCACTCACTAGGGGTGTGTACAGACTCCGGAGGGGCTCTTCAGCCCAAGCGTTATATCAATGCCAATCATGGCAGAATCAATGAAACATGCTGCGGCATGCAGATCCCATAAATGTCCTCACAATCAGGCCCTCGACCTCACTCAGTCATCAATCTCTCCAGTCTCTCGGGCTCCCAAAAATCAAAGTAATCAGCCCAAACAAACATTAACATGGTGCATCAAATAGAATAACAGAGACAGAGCTATGATGCAAGAATACATGAACATGACTGACGAAATATTAACAAAAACAGTGAGAGGACAGCAAGAAACGACCTCTAAGGTTCCAACCAATAACGACATAAAGCTTAAACATGGTGTCTAGCATGACTTACAGTAAATCTTCCTATAACACATAGGGAGCATATAGCTAACAACAGGTTGTTCAACTTTACAGTTTCTATGGGACAAACCAAGTCACAATCCTTATTGGTGCACGCCCACACGCTCGTCACCTAGCATGTGTGTCACTTCCAAATAGTCACATGACACAAAAATCTGGGGTTTCATACCCTCAGGACCAGATTTACAACCATTACTTACCTCAATCTGAACAAATTCCTACTTCGCAATGCCTTTGCCTCTCGAATCGGCCTCTGAATGTCCTAAATCTAGCCATAAGCAGTACAATACCATTAATATATGCTAAAGGAATCAATTCCACAAGAAAAGCTACTAAATTAGACTCAAATCCCGAAATTGGCCCGAACCCAGCCCATGGGCCCACGTCTCGGAATTTGACAAAAGTCACAAAACCCGAAGCACATTCCCTCACGAGTATAACCATACCAAATTTACTCAAATCTGACAACAAAGTCCCTTTCAAAACATTATAATTCCATCTCAAGAACTCTTCCACTTTTCCCCCAATTTTTCACCCCAAATCACAATTTAGATGATAAAAATCAAGATATAATCATGGAATTTAACCAAAATCAAGTGAGAAACACTTACCCCAATCAACTCCGCGAAAATCCCTTTAAGAATCGCCCAAATTCGTAATCTCTAGCTCAAAATATGAGAAATGAGCTCAAACCCTTGATTTTGAATTTAACAATGTCTACCCAGATTTCCTTCTTCGCGAACCCTGAAGTACCCTCGCGTTCACGAACGCGGAACTGCCTCTGATCAGAAATCCCTTCTACACGAACCCGATCTACCACTCGCGAACGCGAACATTTACTCAACCTTCCCATCAGGAACACGACCTCACCCCCGTGAACGCATAGACCAAATGAATAGGGTCCCCAGCTGCCTCTTCTCTTCTCCGCAAACGCGTTTCTCATCTCGCGTCCGCGATGCACTCTACTCCTAAAACTTCGTGAACGCGTCCCTTACTTCATGAACACGTCCCTTACTTCACGATCGTGAAGAAAAATTCTTCCTCAATCTCCAGATACTCTTCGTGAACGCGAGACCTGCCTTGCGAATGCGTTAGAGTAAACCAGCAACAGCAAAAACCAGCAGATCAGCTATCTCTCAAAGGCAATAATTGATTCATTAACCACCCGAAAATCACCCGAGACCCTTGGGACCTCAAACAAACATGCTAAAAAGTCTAATAACCCGATACGAACTTAGTCGAACCTTCGAATCACTCAAAACAACATCAAAACACCAAACTACACTCAGATTCAAGCCTAAGAACTTCTAAACTTCCGCAAACGACGCCGAAACCCAGCAAACCATGTCCAAATGACCCCAAATTGTAGACACATGTCAACAATGATACCACGAACCTACTCAAACTTCTGAAATTCCATTTCGACCCCGATATCAAAATTTCAACTGCTGACCAACATCACCCAATTTTCAACTTTCGCAAATTCAAGTCTAATTCTATTACGGACCTCCAAATCACATTCAGGACGGGCTCCTAAGTCTAAAATCGCCTAACCGAGATAACGGAACCAACAAAATTTGAAATCCGAGTTCATTTACCCATAAGTCAACATCCAGTTGACTTTTCCAACTTAAGCTTCTAATAAAGAGACTAAGTGTCTCAATTCACTCCGAAACTACTCCGGACCCGAACCAACTAACCCGGTATATCATAGTATAGCTGAAGAACACAAAAAGAAGAAGAATTAGGGAGAACGGGGCTATAACTCTCAAAACGACCGGCCAGGTCGTTACATCCTCCCCCTCTTAAGCAAACGTTTGTCCTCGAATGGGTCTAGAAACATACCTAGAGTCTCAAATAGGTTTGGATATTTGCTCCGCATCTCCCACTCGGTCTCCGGGTGGCCTCCTCCACAGGCTAACCTCTCCACTGCACCTTTACTGAAGTTATATCCTTTGATCTCAACTTCCGAACCTGCCAATCCAAAATGGCCACCGGCTCCACATCATAAGTCATACCACCATCCAACCGAACCGTGATGAAGTCCAAAACATGGGATGGATTGCCAATATACTTCCGGAGCATAGAAATGTGAAACACTGGATGCACACTCGACAAGCTGGGTGGCAAGGAAAGCTTATAAGCCACCTCCCCTATCATCTGAAGCACCTCAAAAGGCCCAATAAACCGCGGGCTTAACTTGCCCCTTTTCCCAAACCTCATAACACCCTTCATGGGTTATACCTCAAGCAAAACCTTCTTCCCAACCATGAAATACACATCGTGGACCTTCCTATCCACATAAATCTTCTGCCAAGACTGCACCGTGCGAAGCCGCTCCTGAATCAATTTCACCTTGTCTAATTCATCCTAGACCAAGTCAGTACCCAAGAGCTTAGCTTCACCCGGCTCAAGTAATCCTACTGGAGATCTACACCTCCTCCCATATAAAGCCTCGTACGGAGCCATCTGAATGATCAACTGATAACTGTTATTATATGCAAACTCCGCGAGCGGTAGAAACTGGTCCCATGAACCCCCAAAGTCAATGACACAAGAGCGTAACATGTCCTCCAATATCTAGATAGTGAGCTCAGACTGTCCGTCCGTCTGAGAGTGAAAGACTGTGCTCAACTCAACCTGAGTACCCAACTCTCGCTGCACCGCCCTCCAAAACTGTGACGTACACTGAGTGCCCCTCTCTGAAATGATAAAAACTAGGATACCATGCAGACGAACAATATCTCTGATGTAAATCTCAGCCAACCACTCTGAAGAGTAAGTGGTACTAAATGGAATGAAGTGCGCAGACTTAATCAGTCGATCCACAATAACCAAAATAGCATTGAACTTCCTCGAAGTCCGTGGGAGCCCAACTACGAAGTCCATGGTGATTTGCTCCCACTTCCACTTTGGGATCTCTAACCTCTGAAGCAAGCCACCCGGTCTCTGATCTTCATACTTAACCTGTTGACAGTTGAGACACCGAGCCACAAACCGAACTATATCCTTCTCTATCCGGCTCCACCAATAATGTTGTCTCAAATCCTGGCACATCTTTGCGGCACCCGAATGGATGGAATACCGCGAGATGTGGGCCTCCTCAAGAATAAACTCCCGAAGTCGATTTAATTTAGGCACACATATCCGGCCCTGCATCCTCAACAAGCCATCATCACCAGTAGTCACATCTCTAGCATCACCTCCCTGAACCTTGTCCTGAAGAACGAGTGGGTGGGGATCATCATATTGACTCTCCTTGATACGATCATAAAGAGAAGACCTGGAGACCACACAAGCCAATGCCCAACTCGACTCTGAAATATCCAATCTGACAAGCTGGCCCGCTAAAGCCTGAACATCCAATGCCAATGGTGTCTTTGCTGCTGGAAGATATGCTAAACTCCCCAAACTCTCCGCCCGGCGACTCAAGGCATCGGCCACCACATTGGCCTTCCCCGGATGGTACAAAATAGTGATATCATAGTCCTTGAGAAGCTCCAACCATCTCCGTTGACACAAATTAAGATCCTTCTACTTGAACAGATGTTGCAAACTCCGGTGATCAGTATAGATCTCACAATGAACCACGTACAAATAGTGCCGCCAAATCTTCAAGTCGTGAACAATAGCTGCTAACTCAAGATCATGGACATGATAGTTCTTCTCATGAGTATTCAACCACGAGGCATAGGTAATCACTCTACCCTCCTACATCAGAACACATCCAATACCTATCCCCGAGGCATCACAATACACGATGTAAGAACCTGAAGATGATGGCAGAATTAACACTGGAGATGTGGTCAAAGCAGTGTTGAGCTTCTGAAAGCTCTCCTCAGACTCATCCGACCACCTGAATGGAGCACCCTTTTGGGTCAATTTGGTCAAGGGATATGCAATATATGAAAATGCCTCTACAAAGCGACGGTTATAGCCCGCCAAACCAAGAAAGCTCCTAATCTATGTGGCTGAGGACGGTCTAGGACAACTCTGCATCACCTCTATCTTCTTTGGATCCACCTGAATACCCTCACTGGACACCACATGCCCCAAGAATGGTACTGAACCGAGCCAAAACTCATACTTGGAGAACTTTGCATAAAGCTTCTCCTCCCTCAATATCTGTAATACAATCCTCAGGTGCTGAGCATGCTCGTCCTGGCTACGAGAGTACACCAGGATATCATCAATGAATACAATAACGAATGAGTCTAAATAGGGCTAAATTACACTATTCATCAAATGTAGAACGTAGCTGGGTCATTGGTCAACCCAAAAGACATCACTAAGAACTCATAATGGCCATATCAGGTCCTGAAAGTTGTCTTAGGAATATCCAAATCCCGAACCTTCAACTAGTGATACCCGAACCTCAAATCAATCTTGGAGAACACCCTCGCTCCCTAAACCTGGTCAAATAGATCATCAATACGAGGCAAATGATACTGTTCTTGACTGTGACCTTGTTCAACTGCCTAAACTCAATGCACATTCTCATGGAACCATCCTTCTTCTTCACAAATAGAACCGGTACACCCCAAGGTGACACACTAGGCCGAATAAATCCTTATGATGGAGTTCCTGAATATGTTCTTTCAACTCCTTCAACTCTGCTGGTGCCATTCGATACAGTGGATAGAAATGGGTTGAGTGCCCGAAAATCAATACCAAAGTCAATATCCCTGTCAGGTGGGATGCCCGACAGGTCTGCAGGGAACACATCCGGAAAGTCACATACCACCGGAACAGAATCAATACCAGGAGTCTCTGCACTAACATCCGTCACAAAGGGAAAATAGGATAGACAACCGTTCTCCACCATACGGGCTGAGCCTTAAAATATGAAATCACCCTACTAGGTACATAGTCTATAGAACCACTCCACTCAACCCTCGGCTATCCCGACATCTCCAACGTTACGGTCTTAGTGTGAAAATCTAGAACAGCATGACATGGAGACAACTAATCCATACCCAATATCACATCGAAGTCAACCATACTGAGCAGCAAAAGGTCCACTCGGGTCTCCAGACCCCCAATAGACACTACACATGACTAATATATGCGGTCCACAACAATAGTATCCCCTATAGGAATAGATACATGAACAGACGAGACTAGAGACTCACAGGGCATATCCAGGAAATTAACGAAATATGAGGAAACATATGAATAAGTGTAACAAGGATCAAATAATATTGAGGCATCTCGGTGGCAAACTGAAAGAATACCTGTAATCACAATATCTGAAGCAATGGAATCTGATCTGGCAGGGAGTGCATAGGAACGGTCCTGACCACCAGTTGGTCGGCTTCTCCCTCTAGGGTGACCCCTAGCTTACTAATCCCGACGTCAAGCTGGCTTCTCGGGTGGTGAAGTAATTGGTGCTGAAGTCAAAGGCTGACTACTCTGCTGAGATGGACCTCCGTGACGATGAGGACAATACCTCCACACATGCCCAAACGCCCTACACTCAAAACAACTCCCTGGTGCTGGTGACGGGGACTGAAGGGAGCCCCAAACATCGGGATAACTAGTAGAAGAACCTGGCATAGATGAGCACTAAACTGATGGAGCAAGGGATGAACTCTGGGCTGGGAGGGCACTGAGTGATGCGTTGCCCTGATGAGAATTGTGAGAACCATGGCTTGATGATGCGCCACGGTGAACTGGGCGGGCCGTCTGAGCATGCCTGAATGGACGACCTTTACCGTGTTGGAACTGATCCCCAGAAGAAGCACCACTAAATCCACCCTGACCACGAGGCTTTTTGGCCTCCCTCAAGACCTGCTCCTGACTTCGAACCATCTCAATCTGCCGAGCAATGTCGATAACCTCATCAAAATTAGCACCAGACACTCTCTCTCAAGTCATAAGCAATCGCAGCTGAAAAATGAGGCCATCTTTAAACCTTCTGATGCTCTCCCCATCTGTGGGAACCAATCAGATAGCATGACAGACCAACTCTGAGAATCGCATCTCATACTGCGTGACAAATACATCACCCTGACGAAGCTGCTCAAACTGCCTGCGCAGCTCCTCCATGCGGGATTGATGCATGAACTTCTCCAGAAAGATAACGAAGAATTGCTGCCAAATAAGGGGTGTTGCGCCAACCGGCCTACACCTCTCATAAGCCTCCCACCATTTGAATGTAGCCCCAGAGAACTGGAAGGTAATGAATGAGACCCCACTGGTCTCCAGAATTCCTGCTGTACGGAGTATCCTCTGACACCTATCCAAGAAATCTTATGCATCCTCACCCTCTACAACACTGAAAGATGGAGGCTGGAGTCTCCCAAACTTATCTAATCTACGCTGCTTATCTTCAGGAATAACAAGAACCACATAGTCCTGAGCAGCTGCAACCAACTAGGCTAGTGGTTCCCCTGGTGTCTGGAGTCTCTGAACAACCTGCTCGGGTGTGCGGACGACGGGAGTCTGAGTGCCTCCCCCTACTTGAGAAGTGGTTGCGGCTGTCGAAATAGACCGCTTACACTAGGGCTTCCTGAAGGCTACGAATCACAATAGGCACATGTGGTTCCTGAGCTTGTCCTGCTGGAGCATCCATAATTGGGACCTGATCCTGATCTGGGGCAACTGGTGGGTCTGTAGGTATTACTCCAACTGTTGTGCGTGCTGCTCCCCTGCCCCTACTACGGCCTCTACCACGGCCTCGGCCTCTCGCGGCCCTGGCTGGTGGTACTGGTGGTTGGCCCTCCTGCCCGGTAATGCGAGTCCTCACCATCTGTGAGAGAATGAAACAACAGAAGTTTAGTTAGCAGAATCAACAGATTCTGACGATAAGAATTCAAGAATGTGAGATTTTCCTAAAGGTTCTGCAGCCTCCCGAAGATAGGTACGGACGTCTCCGTACTGATCCACAAGACTCTACTAAACCCGCTCATGACTCGTAAGACCTATGTAACCTAGGCTCTGATACCAACTTGCCACGACCCTAAACTCAAACCTGTCGTGACGGTGCCTACCGGTGGTACTAGGCCAACCGACTTCCACAAATACTTTAATAACTCATTGAAAGTATGCCAAACGCCTTTTTGTATAATAGAATTCATAAAATAAACAAGTGTTGAACTCAATATAGCAATGCGGAAAGAAAATCCCCAAACATTAGGGTGTCACTGAGTCATGAGCATCTACTAAAACTGGTCCAAAAATAACAAGACTAACATATTCTGGAAATCCAAAATACAACTAAAGGAATAGATAGAGAAGAAGAAAGCAAGGTTGCAAACGCCAGGCAGCTACCTCTCTATCTCTAATGATCAGCTACAAGGAATATCAGAATTCTCCGCGATCGACAACTCTTGGATCTGCACACGAGCAGCAGGGAGTAACGTGAGTACACCAACTCAGTAAGCAACATAAGTAAATAGTGACGAGCTAGCTGCAAGTACAATTCGTTTCACAAAAATCGAGTAAAGTGCGGCATGCTTTTCATCTACAATTTATGTCAAATCAGCTTGTTTAAATCAAGTTCAAGTAAAGTCAACTAAAAGTATCGTTCAACAGTACTCAAACAATGACTCAAAGCAACTATGTGCATAAGTAATGAAATCATATACTGCCTCGGGGGAAATCATCACTCTGTTCTCCCAATCACTCCAACCTCACAATCACTCATGCCTCACATTCGCTCAGCACTCGGCACTCGCAATCAGTAGGAACCTGCGCTCACTGGGGTTGTGTACAAACTCTGGAGGGGCTCCTTCAGCCAAAGCGCTATATCAATGCCAATCATGGCAGAATCAATGAAACATGTTGCAGTGTGCAACCCGATCCCATAAATGTACTCACAATTAGGCCCTCGACCTCACTCAGTCATCAATCTCTCCAGTCTCTCGGGCTCTCAAAAATAAAAGAAATCAGCCCAAACAAACATTAACATGGTGCATAAAATAAAATAACAGAGACAAAGCTATGATGCAAGAATACATGAACATGACTGAGTACGGAATATTGACAAAAACAGTGAGAGGACAACAAGAAACAACCTCTAAGGACCCAATCAATAACGGCATAAATCCTCAACATGGTGTCTAGCATGATTTATAGTAAATCTTCCTATAACACATAGGGAACATATAGCTAACAACAGGTTGTTCAACTTTACAGTTTCTACGGGACGGGCCAAGTCACAATCCCTATCGGTGCACGCCCACACTCCCGTCACCTAGCATGTGTGTCACCTCCAAATAGTCACATGACACAAAAATCCGGGGTTTCATACTCTCAGGTCAAGATTTACAATTGTTAGTTACCTCAATCTGAGAAAATTCCTGCTTCGCAATGACTTTACCTCTCGAATCGGCCTTCGAGCATCCCGAATCTAGCCACACGCAAAACAATACCATTAATATATGATAAAAGAACCAATTCCACAAGAAACAAAATACTAAATTAGACTCAAAACCTGAAATTGGCCCGCAATCTGACAAAAGTCACAAAACCCAAAAGCCCATTCACTCAGGAGTCTGACCATACCAAATTACTCAAATCCGACAACAAAATTCCCTTCAAAACCTCATAATTCCATCTCAAGAACTCTACCACTTTTCCCCCAATGTTTCACCCCAAATCACAATTTTGATGATAAAAATCAAGATATAATCATGGAATTTAACCAAAATAAAGTGAGAAACACTTATCCTAATCAAATCCGCAAAAATCCCTTCAAGAATCGCCCAAATTCGTGATCTCTAGCTTAAAATATGAGAAATGAGCTCAAACCCTCGATTTTGAATTTAACACTGTCTGCCCAAATTTCCTTCTTCACGAACGCGGAAGTACCCTCACGTTCACGAAGCACAAACTGCCTCTGATAAGAAAATCCCTTCTACGCGAACGTGATCTACAACTCACGAACGTGAACCTTTACTAAACCTTTCAATTGCGAACACGACCTCACCCTCGCGAACGCGTAGACCAAATGAATGGGGTCCCCAGCTGCCTCTTCTCTTCTTCGCGAACGCGTTGCTCATCTCGCGTCCGCGATGCACTCTACTCCTAAACCTTCGTGAATGCATCCCATACTTCGGGAACGCGAAGAAAAATTCTTCCTCAATCTCTAGATACTCTTTGCGAATGCGAGACCTGCCTCGCAAACGTGTAAGAGGAAACCAGCAAAAACCAGTAGATTAATTATCTCTCAAAGGCCATAATTGATCCGTTAATCACCCGAAACTCACCCGAGACCCTCGAAACCTCAACTAAACATTTTAACAAGTCTCAAAACCCGATATGAACTTAGTCGAACCTTAGAATCCCTTAAAACAACATCAAAACACCAAATTACACTCGGATTCAAGCCTAAGAACTTCTAAACTTTCAAATTCCGCAAACGACGCCGAAACCCATCAAACCACATACAAACGACCCCAAATTTTACACACACATCAACAATGACACCACAAACCTAATCAAACTTAATTCTATTCCGACCCCGATATCAAAATTTCCGCTGCCGACCGACATCGCCTAATTTTCAACTTTCGCCAATTCAAGCCTAATTCTACTAGGGACCTCCAAATCACATTCCAGACGCGCTCCTAAGTCCAAAATTAACGGATCCATCAAAATTCAAAATCCGAGATCGTTTACCCATAAGTGAACATCCAGTTGAATTTATAACTTAAGCTTCTAATAAAAAGACTATGTGTCTCAATTCACTCCGAAACTACTTCGGACCTGAACCAACTAACCTGGTATATCATAATATAGTTGAAGAACACAGAAAAAAGCAGAAATGAGGGGGGGGGGGCAGGGCTATAACTCTCGAAACGAACGACCGGGTCATTACATTTCTCTTCTTTGATGATATTTTATTTACCTTCGACACATGAATAAGACAAGAGGAGACAGATAAAAAGAGGTCTATGTAGAGGTAAATGTAATAGTCTGATCCTTTGAATTCAACTGTCATCTTTTATATAATACCAGTTAGAGCTAATTTTATTTGCATTCTTCATCGGGTTCTGATAAATATGAATCAAGAAAGACCTTCAAAAGTGAAAATAAAGACAAACGCAATATACATAAAAGCTGGAACAATGGCATCTTTGGCAAACCAAATAAGGAGTTCGTTTAGCCCAAAAATATGTTATTCCTGCAGGTCCATCTAACAAAGAACGTCCGAATATCATTGAGAGAAATAACTAATACCCCAATATCCAGGAGTAGCAGCCAATGTACAAACTAGATCAACCACTCCTGCAACACAAGTAGTAGAGGAACAAGTTCAGCTGGATTCGGCAATTCCTATCGCAGATGAACAATGTGAAGAACAAGGTAATAACGTATAGACTTTATCCAAAATGTTTACATCCTATTTTAGTTATAAACAATGTATCAACAATAGTAATTTGGTGGTTTTCTTTGGTTTGTATAGTTGTAGGCCCTTCCATTCAAAGGAGAAAAAGATGTCGAACAAAGATGAAAAGTTTACACGGACGGCAAGAGCGTAAATTGATTTTACTTAGCTACTTAAATCAACTTGTTGGTCCTACTGAAGCAGTTGTGCTAGAGTTTGGAAGCTTCCTCGGCATATTAGCAAGGAATGCGACTCTATGTCCTCTTGATATTTTGGATTGGAGGAAGATGCACACAAAAGAAGATATATGGGAATATACCAAGGCCCAAAATTTGTCATTTTTAATTTTTAGTTGTAAACCTTTCATATTTTCTGCATTAACAGATTTGACACCAATCGTAGGATAAATATGATATTCCTGAAGCTCAAAAAAAATATACTTTATAAACAGTCCAAGCTGCCTGGAGAAAGCACAAGAGTAGATTGAAAAAAGATCACTTTGACGCCTATCAAAATGATGAAACTCGAATGAAAAATGTCCCTGAATATGTTCCAGCTTCTCAGTTTAAGGAACTCCTTAGGTATTGGAACTCTGAAAAACTCCAGGTATGTCTAGTTCTTTCTACTTGTTCTTCTTATTCTTCTTCTGGAACTTCTTCTTAAAGTTCTTCTTCCTCCTCCTCCTCCTCCAAGAGATATTTCCTCCACTGACGTCCATTATTTACATAAAAAATATGATCTATACTAATATGCATGTTTCTTCATCGGGGATTAAGAAAATGATTTTGTAGATTTGGAATTTTGTGAGCATGACAAAATATTTCAAATCAATACTCAAGAAATTAGCTATAAATGGTATCTAGTGCCCTGTAAAAGAAAGCTTTACTGATTGTTGTTAAACTTAAAAACTTGTAGGAGTCTTTTTTAGGTTATTTATGCAAACAATTGGGCCTATGTTGATATTCCATTATCCCCAGAAAAGAAAAGGAAAAACATTAAATTCTCATTTATCAACCTTAGGGCGGTAGGTGTAGATTCATATCTAATCAAAAGACCTTAGTTGACTCAGTTATTTATAGTTAAAGTTGGAAGGATTTGATAACCTGAAACTATAAACATGTTTACATACGAGCCTATCTTAAAAAGCTTAACCAAATCTTAACTATTGGTTTCTGATGGTCATTATGGATTCTATCAAACATGAATTGCCCTATTTCTCTTTGTTTCTTCTCATACCCTTTACTAGTTATACCAATGAAAACAACGATAATGTTTTTGTTGATACTAACTTATTAGTACTAAAGTTCCAAAATTCCAAATCTACAAAATGTGACTTTGACTACAAACTCATATATCTTTCTGCTTTTCTTTTCAAGTTCGAGCAATGGATGATGTATCTTTTTGCTCATTTTTTTACTGTTCCTATTTCGTCTATAAGGTATTGTTTCTCTTCCCATTTTTAGTCTTTAGCTTTGAAAAGATTCCGGATATATTTTTTGGTTTACTGTTCTGTTTGATAGGATGTAGAATGTTTTTGACAGAAAAGTTTTAGGCATCTGCTTGTTGTTGAAATGGATATAACATATCTTTCTATGATACTCTAGCTGCTTGTTGAAAATGGATAAACTGTCACGACCTAATTTTTCCTCTGTTGGATTTCGTGATGGCACTTAGTAGGGGTGTTTATAAAAACTCAAAGAATCGAACCAAATCGAAAACCAAACCAAACCGACAAAAAAATCGATACTTTTTAGGTTTGGTTTGGTTTTGGTTTTGAATTTTAAAAATCGATCAAATTTGGTTCGGTATTAATTTCAATCAACAAATAATCGAAAAAAAAATCGAACCAAACCGACTATGTAAGTAGCTATTTAAATTCATTATTACACCTCTATATATGTATATTTTTATATAAAGTTTTTTAAAATTTTATGGTACATATTAGTCGTTTGTATTTTTAGTCTGGTTTATTGCTATTATAATAATCTAATTCTTTGCCTTTACATTCTAGTTTGATTGGTAATTATCTTTTTCTAAGTACAAGTATTTATTTCATATTAAAAATAATCGATTTTTAATGGTGTACTTAAATTATTCATCACTATTTGATTCAATTATCATCAAAATATCTTGGTAAATGATAGATTTCTCAAAGAGCAATTGGTTCCATAAAAAGTGTAGTCTCCGGAATATGTGTTTGGTAGTATATGTCTCATATTTAAAAAAAAACTGATAAATAACCGAAAAATTTAAAACCCGAAAAAAACCAAATCGATAAACAACTGACATAATTGGTTTGGTTTGGTTCCAATATTTGAAACACCGACTTGTTTGGTTTGGTTTCTTTTTAGAGAAAAATCGATCAAAACCGAACCATGAACACCCCTATGTAACAACCCGATTGGTTGATTTAAGAATTTAAGTCTGTTCAGCGGCATAAGGTCTTGAGAAGCTTCATATTACGTGTATCGACTTGCGTGCATGGTTTAGTTCAATTACCAGATGATTCAGAGTCGAATTGGAAGAAGAAATCTAGTTTTGGAAACTTAAGCGGTGAAAATTTGACCAGAATTTGTCTTTTGAGTAAACGGCTCCGGAATAGGTTTTGGATGATCTCAACAGCTTTGTATGGTGATTTTATACTTTGGCGTGCGTCCAGATTTGGATTTAGAGGTCCGTAGGGTAATTTGAGGCATTTCAGCGAAAATTTGGAAATAAAGTTGAAGTTTGGAAAATGGAGAAGTTTGACCCATAGTTGAATTTTGTGATATCGGGGTTGTAATGAGATTATGAGAGTTGGAACAGCTGCGTCCTATCATTTGGGACTTGCCTGCAAAATTTGACGTCATTTCGGTTGGTTTGATTGGTTTCGGCACAAGTTTTCGAAATTGGGAGATTTGGAAGTTAATAGTTCGATTCATGGCGCGATTTGCATTTTCGACATTGTTTGATGTGATTTGAGACCTCGAGCGAGTCCGTGTGAGGTTATAGAACTTTTGTGTGTTTAGACGGGGTGCCAGGGGCCTCGGTTGTGTTTCGGGTGGGCTACGAGTCATTTTCCCTTCTTTTTGAACTGTTGGTTCTGGTGTCAGATGTCCTTCTTCGTCATCGCGAAGCTCCTTTCGCGTTTGTGAAGCGTCTCTGCTGATCGCCTCAATTTAGTTCTTCTCATTCGCGTAATATTCCTCGCGATCGCGTAGCTCTGCACATTTCCCTCTTCGCGTTCGCGTCTTCTATTCTGCGTTAGCATAGTAGAATACATGGCCTTGAGCACTGGTACTCATTACTCTTTGTGTTCGCGAGCGTGTCTTCGCGTTCGTGAAGCACAACCTGGGAAGCCTTCATTCTTTTTCTTCGCGAATGCGATCCTTCCTCCGTGTTCACGATGCTTTAACACCTGGGAAGAATATAAGATCTTCAAATCGAGGGTTAGACCATTTTTATCATATTTTGACTTGTAGAGCTAGGTTTTGAGCGATCCTTTGTTTGTTTTTCAAGAAATTCGATTGGGTAAGTATTCTTCACCTAGTATTTAATATATTCCATTATTTTATCTTTATTTTTATCATTTAATTTGTGTTTTGGGTTGAGAAAAATGTTTGTTTTTGAAGAAAATTTCTAAAATAAAAAATCATGATTTGAGTGATGAAATGGTATCGGAATTTGATAATTTTTGTATGGTTGAACTCGTATCAGAATGGGTATTCAAATTTTGTAAAATTTTTCGGGTTCCGAGGTGCGGGCCCG
>ML399080.1:80456-123347 GCA_005239525.1 Nicotiana knightiana | reverse complement strand
GGGGGGGGGGGGGGGGGGGGGGGGGGGTCAACTTTTGGACCAATTTTCGAATTTTGTTAAAGATTAAGACTATGATCCGGAATAGTCTCTTATGAGTTTTATTTGTGCTTTGAAGTTATTTTGGTTAGATTTGATCCGTCCGAAGGGCTTTTCACCCGAGGAGTTCATTTTAGAGTATCAGTTTGTCTTCTTTGAGGTAAGTATCTTGCCTAACCTTGTGTGGGGGATTTCCCCTTAGGATTTAAGTCTTCTATATTGATAGTAGTTCGTGTACGCGAGGTGATGAGTGCGTACACAGAATTATTTGTGAAAAATTGGCCTTAGGGTTCTTAGGTCCTTATATTCACTATGTATGAAGATGTTCTTGATATGACTGAGCTCATTTTTACTAGTTTCACCTCTACATGCTTAAATTTAAATTAATTGCTTTAGGATTTACTCTTATTGCCTATTTGACTCTTATTTGACTTAACTAAAGATTTTACCTCTCCTATTGTCATGCTATCTTGTCGTAACTGTTTATCTTTATTTGAAATTATCATCATCTCCTCCTATAATTGTTTAGTCTTAATTGAGGTTATGATTACCTTTCCGCTGTCTATCTTTAATTGAATTGTTGAATATTCCTCGTAATTTCCCAACCTTAAAAGAAGTCTAGATATCCCATGTTCTAGTTAACTTGCCCTTAATTGGAACTACTTGACTCGCGTTAGATTTTTTCCCTTGTTGTCGAACTGTATATTATAGAATCGTTGTGGCATATAGTTCCCTTCCTTGTTGAGCTACTCTCTTTACACTTAGCATTGTTTACTGTGGTTATTCCTTGTGAATGAGTTCTACCGTTTCTTTGTGATTTAAAGTTCTTGAGTTGATTTACTTGTCGTACTTTGTATTATCGTCATTGTTGTTGTACTTGTTGTGGTGATGCACGAGATTTCTGCCATGCTGTAATTGTTATCTCTGTTGGTTGCGCTGCATATTTACTTTGGGAGTATGGAACGATATTCCGGGAGATCCCCTGCATATTTACTTTGGGACTACGTAACGGTATTCCGGGAGATCCCCATGTACTGCATATTTACTTGGGGACTACGGAACGGTATTTCGGGAGATCCCCCAACACTGCATATTTTACTTTAGGACTACAGAACGGTATTTCGGGAGACCCCTCTGTACTGCATATTTACTTTGGGACTACGGAATGGTATTCCGGGAGATTCCCCAGCACTACATATTTACTTTGAGATTACATAACGGTATTCCAGGAGATCCCCCTACACATTTATGTTTGGGACTCGGGACAGTGATCCCCTGTTATTATATCTGTGTTCTGAGCTACTAATCTTATATGCTTACATTCTTTTAAACATTTTACGTTTTGTCAGTTCTTTTACTTATACTTACTAGCTGGTACGAACTATATTAGGACACTTGCATAGGCAAACACGTAGCTAAGCACCCTTATTAATTAAGAGGTTTTCTTGATATTGTCGAGTATAGAAACACACCCTTGTTTACTTTCTTTCCATGTGAGAATGGCTCTATTTGGAACGTGAGTCGTTAGTGCAGTTATGAGGTGTGATGAGAGTACAGGATGCCAAGCGTTAGGGTTCAGGTATTGAGACCTGTATTGTATGATTATGAGATGAGGTGTCACAGGGTGACTTATATTCGAAGGATATTTATTTTAAAATTTTATATTTGAAAAGTATTTATCTTGAAAGAACTATGTTTGAAGGATATTTATTTGAAGGAAGTATATTTAAAAAAAAAAACCTTATTGGGAAGGATTATATTCTAAAGATTTCTATTCAAAAACTTATGGGTGAAACATTTATACTTGAAGGTTTTGACTAATTTATTGGAGTTTGTTGGCTAAGACCTGATGTGAAAACTATCGTAGTTGCTGAGTTATTACATGTTTTTACTGTATTTGTGATTTCGGATTTGGGTTGTGTTTTCGTTCACTCTTCTGTGTCCTTATTATGGTGTTCTGTTGTTACTTGTTGTTTCCTTCCTTATTGCAGTTACTATATTGTTAGCCATATCACATAGTTTTTATATAGATATCATGTTCTGTTGTTCCTATACTTATACTTGTTCAATTTATTAGACCAGTATGTGTCTTGACTGTTCCTCGTCACTACTCCACCGAGGTTAGTCTTGATACTTACTGGACACCGCTGTGGTATGCTCATACTACACTTCTGTATATTTTTTGGTACAGATCCAGGTATTGATCGTCAGTAGCTGTGCGGATTCTTGCCGAGGAGACTCAAGGTAACCCTGCTGCTGCGTTCGCATGCTTCAGATTCACCTTCCTATTTTGTATTCAAACTATTGTATTTATTTCCACAGTTGTATTTAGAAGTTGTTCCGAACTCTATAGAACTTATGACTTGTACTACCGGGTTTTGGGAATCACAAATTTTTTCGAGATTTCTTCTTCGAGACTATTAAATTTCATTTATTATCGTTGTATTTGAGTACGAGTTAGGCTTACCTAGTCCCCAAGACTAGGTGCCATAACGATATCCAAACAGAGGGAAAGTTGGGTTGTCACACCCTAGCACCTAGTCTTAGGGAGTAGGTGTCCCGACCCAAAACCCCTAAGGTCGTGGTGGTGCCGGACATCATTGTCAGGCGAGCCAATCATTAATTAATTGAAACAATTTCCTGTTTTAACATTTATAAAAAAAAACATTTCCTTACACTTTATTACATATTAACTAAATAAAATCTGTCGAGTAAAACAATAGTTTGAATATTCCATTTTAGCAATTATATCCCAACACATCCCAACACATCTCAGAACCGATGTCACAAGTACATGAGCATTTTCTAAGAATTTATAAAATCATCACAAAGCCTATCCGAAATACAAATTGGACTAGGAAATTTTAAAATGAAAACAAATACAGAATGCGGGAGACTCTGTCAGCTGCGGATCGCCTCCGGATGATGCAGCTCGCCTAAGTCTCCGAATCCTCCACATTGCTATGAAAGTACCTGTGCAATAAAAATACACAACAAGTGTAGCATGAGTACAAAAACAACGTGTACTCAGTAAGTCGCCCTCCTAACCTAAGAGAGGTAGTGACAAGAGGACGAATTAGACACTCACTAAGGGCCAACAAATTAATTAACAACATATGATGAACACGGTAGGCATGTAAAGGTAGTAAAGTAGCAATATATATATAAGGCACTAAAATCGAAGTAAATACTGGAAATAAACAAACAGTTACCATTTCCTTATTTTTTTCCAAATATCTTAAATAAATAATTTCCTCTTTGTTTTCGCCCAAATATCATAAATCCACTGTAACGACCCGGCCGGTCTTTCCGAGAGTTTAGCCCCGTTTCTCTCGTTTCAGCTTTATTTATGTGTGTTGGGTCGGTTGGTTCGGGTTCAGAGTGGTCATGGTGAGAATTGAGGCGTGTAGTCTCTCAAGGTAGCCTAATAGTTGAGAAAGTCAACTGAGAGTTGACTTATTGGTGAACGACATCGGAATGCGGATTTTTTTGGCTCGGATGGTTTCGTTATGTGAATTGGGACTTAGGAGTGTGTTCGTAATGGATTCTTGATGTCTGGTGTAGAATTAGGCTTGAATTGGCGAAAGTTAGTTTTGCGATTTCCGGTCGGCAGTGGAAAAAAGGTTATCAGGGTCGGAATGGAATTCCGGAAGTTGGAACAGGTCCGTAATGTCATCTTAAGTATGTGTGAAAAATTTCAGGTCAATCAGAGGTGTTTTGGTTGGTTTCAGCGTCGTTGGCGAAATTTGGAAGTGTCAAAGTTCATAGGCTTGAATTTGATGTAATTTTGGTGTTTTCATGTTGGTTTTGATGTTTTGAAGGCTCGACTAAGTTTGAATAATGATATGGGGTGTGTTGGTATATTTGGTAGGGGCCGTGAGGGGCTCGGGATTGATTTCGGATGGTTGGCGGAGTGTTGAACTTGGAAAATTTGCAACAAATGGCTGCTGGTGTAAGTTTCTGGTGTTGGCCGCACCTGCGGAAGGGTAGGCGCAGGTGTGACGCCGCATGTGTGAAAGGCCATGCGCAGGTGCGAAGGGAGTCTAGGTAGGAGGAGTCCGCAGGTGCGAAGAGATGGCCGCACCTGCGAAGCCGCAGTTGCGGAGAAGGGTCGCAGGTGCGAGAATTTTGTCCGTTAGTAGAATTGCGTAGGTGCGCACCTGGGACCATAGGTGTAGGTCTGCAGGTGCAATTAAGTGTCCGCAGGTGCGGAATTGCTGGGCAGAACAGTATAAAAGAGGCCTCCGCGAAATTTTAGTTATTTCACCATTTTTGCATGCAGTTGGAGCTCAATTGAGGGAAATTTGAAGAGAGAATTCGTGGGTCTTCAGTGGAGGTAAGTTCCCGAGTTATTAAAGTCTTTTCTATGTTATTTTGTTCGGATTAGGCTTGTATTTGAAGGATTAAAGTAAGAAAAAGTTTGGAAAATGGGAGGAAAGAGTTGGGAATTTCTTTTGGCAATTTTAGTGGGCAATTGTTGTCCGCTTTTGATGTTCTTGGTATGTACGGTCTTGTGGGAGGATAAGGGTTCTTGTGATGTAAATTTCTCAAATTCTGAGACGTGGGACCAGGGCTCGGGTTTTGCCGAATTTTGAGATTCTTGTATAATTTGATAGTTTTCGATTGGGTTGTGTTCCTTTAGTATATATTGATGAAGTTGAACTGGTTTTGGCTAGATTCGAAGCAATCGGGAGCCAATTTGAGGGGCAAGAGCATAGCGGACCAGTGTTGTGGCCCGGTAGAGGTAAGTAATGGTTATAAATCTTGTCCTAAGGGTATGAAACCCTGGACTACATATTTCTCACAGATTTTAGAATGGGGATATTTGAGAGAGTATTCGGTGGCTTATGAGCCTTAGATGGTATGGTTTTATGCTTGGGTCGCGTGTGGTGAGTCTGGCTTGAAAATTATGGTATTAAGGCAGGGAGAAGTATCAATTTGAAGGTAAGTCAGAAGGAACTTGGGTAAATAGGGCAACTTGGTAGTAGGTCGGATCAGCATGGTAAGGGATACAATTAGTTCTTGGGTGTTCATGAGGTGACGAGTTTTTCGGGTGTTTCTTAGCAATGCTCTTGGATTTTTGGTGGCCTACGTAGTTTGGTTGAGTTAGAAGAATTAAGTCGTGATGGTTTGGTGTTGCGCAAATGAGATTTCGGATAGTTCCAGATGGTTTCTACCACGGTTAAGGGTGCATATATTCTTATGACGTGTAGTGAATTTGTTTCTAAATGGATCCAATGGGAGTTATTGGCTAGTTGGATACGTAGTTTCTTGTGGATCAGAAGGGACCATGGAGTTCTCGTATTTTTCCTAGGTTGGCATGGTGTGTGCGGTATGTTGGGTAGAGTTGAGATTTGCATATGTGAGGTCACGGTTCGGTTCTGGAAGGAAGGTCATAAATTCTTAGGCAGCATGGGCAATTTCAGATGACTAGGTAGATGATATCACTAATTGGTTCGACTTGATGAGGGTATATATTTCAGAAAGAGCAATGTGTTTGAGTTAAGGGTACTTCATTGGTATCACGGCGCCCTATTGTTGGATCGACTATTGATATTCAAGGTTGCTTGGTAAACAGAAGAATTATAGGGGTATCCCTCGTGGAGTGAGTGAGTATTTGGGATGTGTTATGTATTCGAGCGGTGGAGTTGTGATCAGATATGGTAATTCATACGTTTCATGGACTTCGAGACTGATGGTTCTCATAAACAAGATATTTTGTGGAAGTGAATTGTGATGATGCGAGCTGAGCTAGTCAGATGTTAGTATGTACAATGATTCCGGCATTATGAACTTTTCGGTAAGTTATCCNTCTGCACCGGGTCGGAATTGTTGGCTCCGAGTTTCTATTATTGAGAAATGTACCATTCGATTGTGATTGAGTTTATTCATGTCCTAGAGTGATCTATGAGTTACCCTTCAGTATTGCGAGGAGTGGTGATTATTGGTTATATGCACATATGGTGCGGTTCTAATTGGGCTTTATAGCTAGATGTGAGTAAGGTAAGTAATTGGGTGTTGCGGGATTGAGACGTGTTGGTTATGTACCTTCTGTTTCGGGTGGCATGGTATCGTCCGATTTTCCCCGTGGTTATGGAAATGCACTTTGAGTACTTGATGTCGAATTTCGAATGGTTATTGATTTTGGGCAAGGTGTCTTGAAGTTTGTCAAGTGGATCAGCGTTGGATGAGATCGCGTAGTGTAG
This sequence comes from Nicotiana knightiana, assembly GCA_005239525.1. NCBI lineage: Eukaryota > Viridiplantae > Streptophyta > Magnoliopsida > Solanales > Solanaceae > Nicotiana > Nicotiana knightiana. The sequence goes on along the minus strand of ML399080.1, from coordinate 117,105 downwards.
CGGAGTTATGTAGGGGTATGACCTTTGATATTGGATGCATGTGTTTTTTATTCTTACGGTGTGTTCCAGGCTGTTAGTATGATATGGTGATGGTAATTGTTAATGTCAGGATAGTCCTCTCGTGTGGATCTTTTATATAATTTGATTACATTGGGAAGTTGCTGTTAAGTGCACAAGTTGCACAGGTTTTGGCTTCGAATTGTATCGATGTGTCATCTTATCAGGGTGGTCATGATGGATGAGAAGAGGTCATTGGGCCTAGAGTGAATATTTTCAGAATTTTCTACAACATAGTTGGGAGGATAAATATCAGGAGTCGGCTTAGAAATCTGCTATAATTCCTGTTTGGGAAGGGGGAGTTTCATGTCTGGATGATCGGACGAATGGTTGTTAGTTCTACGTGCTTCTTTCATCATCAGCAGTATATGGAAGTGTTAGAGCAGGGCGATTCTTAATAAGAGGTTATGTACTGGTATTGGGTTGTTCTGATCAGTTATTATGGTTAAGAGTTATCACTATGAGTGTTGAGTCACGCGGTGTATTATGTGATTTCATCTTGGGTGCGTATATGACTTGATTCAACATGTTCAGACTTGTTCAGTTTATAATTATGGAAAATGTTATCTTATATATTATTTCAGAAGTGGGAATTTGGTTATACGGTTTAAGGGTCAGGATTGGATTTCGAAATTTCAACGGTATTGTGCTATTGGACCTATATGGGATAGGGTGACGTAGGATCACCTCTTGGTATGTGCATGGTAAGCTATGTAACAGTTTGATGGTGTTGGAGAACAACTCTTGGCACGTTCAAGGACGAACATATGTTTAAGTGGGGGAGGATGTAACGACCTGGCCGGTCGTTCCAAGAGTTTAGCCCCGTATCCCCCGTTTCAGCTTCATTTATGTGTGTTGGGTCGATTGGTTCGGGTTCAGAGTGGTCATGGTGAGAATTGAGGCATGTAGTCTCTCAAGGTAGCCTAATAGTTGAGAAAGTCAACTGAGAGTTGACTTATTGGTGAACGACCTCAGAATGCGGATTTTTTAGCTCGGATGGTTTACTGAGGTGAATTGGGACTTAGGAGTCTGTTCGGAATGGAGTTTCGATGTCCGGTGTAGAATTAGGCTTGAATTGATAAAAGTTAGTTTTTGGCGATCTCCGGTCGACAGTGGAAAATAGGCTATCGGGGTCGGAATGGAATTTCGGAAGTTGGAACAGGTCCGTAATGTCATTTTGAGTACGTGTGCAAAATTTCAGGTCAATCGGAGGTGTTTTCGTTGGTTTCGGCGTCGTTGGCGAAATTTTGAAGTTTCAAAGTTCGTAGGCTTGAATTTGATGTAATTTTGGTGATTTCATGTTGTTTTGGTGTTTCGAAGGCTCAACTAAGTTTGAATAATTCTATGGGGTGTGTTGGTATATTTGGTAGGGGCCCCGAGGGGCTCGAGATTGATATCGGATGGTTGGCGGAGTGTTGAACTTGGAAAATTTGCAGCAAATGGCTGCTGGTGTAAGTTTTTGGTGTTGGGTGCACCTGCGGAAGGGTAGCCGTAGGTGCGATGCCGCAGGTGCGAAGGGAGTCTAGGCAGGAGGAGTCTGCAGGTGCGAAGAGATGGCCGCACCTGCGAACCCACACGTGCGGAAAGGGTCGCAGATGCGAGAGTTTGGTCCGTTAGTGGAATTGCGCAGGTGTGCACCTGGGACGGCAGGTGCGAGTCCGTAGGTGCGGAATTGCTGGGCAGAACAGTATAAAAGAGGCCTTCGCAAAATTTTAGTTATTTCACCATTTTTGCATGCGGTTGGAGCTCAATTAAGGGCAATTTGAAGAGAGAATTCCTGGATCTTCAGTGGAGGTAAGTTCCCCAGTTATTAAAGTCATTTCTATGTTATTTTGTTCGGATGAGGCTTGTATTTGAAGGATTAAAGTAAGAAAAAGTTTTGAAAATGGGAGGAAAGAGTTGGGAATTTCTTTTGTCAATTTTAGTGGGCAATTGTGGTCCGATTTTGATGTTCTTGGTATGTACGGTCTCGTGGGAGGATAAGGGTTCTTGTGATGTAAATTTTATCGAACTCCGAGACGTGGGATCGGGGCTCGGGTTTGGCCAAATTTCGAGATTCTTGTATAATTTGATAGTTTGCGATTGGGTTGTGTTCCTATAGTATATATTGATGATGTTGAATTGGTTTTGGCTAGATTCGGAGTAATCGGGAGCCAATTTGAGGGGCAAGAGCATAGCGGACTAGTGTTGTGGCCCGGTAGAGGTAAGTATGGTTATAAATCTTGTCCCGAGGGTATGAAACCCGGAACTACATATTTCTCACTGATTTTAGAATGGCGCACATGTCAGATGATTGGCGCGCACTAATTTTTGGATTGGACTAGGTCCTCTCCGCAGGGGACTAATGAGTTGCATATTATACTCAAAACCTTATGTTAAATTATGTTCTAAAGATTGTTGAAATATTTGGGCTATAAGCCATGTTTGGGGCCTTGTGCCAATCTGTTTAGACTCCTTGGGGGCTTTTTACTGCTGTTTTCTTCACTATGTATTGATGATTTCACTCAGCCGCATTGTGCTTACTGTTTTTGAAACTCAGCCTGATTTACAGTGCTTTGAGATTTAAAAATGATGTTTTGGGTCGAGTACCCTATTTTACTGATTCGCCCGAGGGGATTTTTGAGTGGGTCTGTTGAGTGAGGCCGAGGGCCTGATTGTGAGGATATGATACGCCACGAGGTGGCTTGATATTAGCGCTTGGGCTGAAATAGCCCCTCCAGAGTCCGCACACACCCCCAGTGAGCGCACCGAGTGACGAGTGACGAGTGACGAGTGACGAGTGATTAGGAGGCATGAGTGACTGTGAGGTGCTGAGTGACTGTGAGGTGCGGAGTGCCTGATTACGAGTGATGGTGAGGTATGCCCGAGGGGCTGATTATGAGTGACTGTGAGGCATGCCCGAGGGGCTGATTATGATACATGTTTTGAAGGAGGGGCTACTTATGATTTTACTACTTTCACTCTGAGCTTATGAAATATGTTTTGCGCGAGGGGATTCTATATGATTCATTTCATTTTCATAATAAATCTTTCGGTGAGTTGTTGAAAATATACATTCTTCAAAGGATTTTTCTGAAGTTTGTTTTAAGGCATGATGATTTCATATATCTATGTTATACTGTCGGAAAGAAAGGTTGTGCATCTTGTGAATTGATGACATTGATTTTATGTGTTTCTTGGTGCTCAAACCTGATTTATTTTCATTACTACTGAGTTGGTGTACTCACATTACTCCCTGCACCTTGTGTGCAGATCCAGGTGTTAGGGCAGGGTGAGCTATCTATCTTTTCCAGAGATTCTCGGAAGTTTGTGAGGTAGCTGCATGTGTTTGCAGTCCTGCTCCCTCTCCCGCTTACTATTATAGAATTTATTTTCTTTTGAGTTATATATTTTATGTAGATGCTCATGACCTGTGACTCCGGGTTCTTAGGGGTTGTATTTAATATTCAGTATAGCTTTAACTGTTTTATAAATATTAAAAGGAAACCTTTATGAGTAATCAGTATAGTAAAGATGTAAATGGAAGCTTATTATGATTCGCTGGCCTAGTTCCACGATAGGCGCCATCACGACTTGCCTAGATTTGGGGTCGTGACATCCAAAATTTCTTCTTTATTTTTCCCCCCAAATATCTCTTCACTTAAAACTCATGAAAAACATTTAACAATTTAGCATGCACATACGGGATAAGGACAACTGGCCTGAGTCATCATAATAATCATCTTTGTGCACTGCCGAGGGTCGAACGACCCGAACCATAATATCTCTTTCAATCTCGCCGTGGCGTACATCCTGCTCCCATGAGAGTTGGGGAAATAACACTCCGCTAGCGGAATGTAAATTGCGAAGCGATCACATACAGTCATGCACAATCAACAGTCCACCCCGAATACGTCGGAAAAACAAGTAACAGAGTAAATGACAGGTTTCTCTTTTAAAAACCACAAAATAGCATTTCAATCCCTTTTTCAAAATTCACTTGCCAATTTTTTATGATGTTTAATAATACAACCTTATCCGGAAATACAATTGCCCGCGAAGAAAATCAATTCTCTTTTTAGATGATTTAGAAAATAAACTCTAATCTTCCTTAGTCATTAAATTACAATTTTGATTATATTAGCAGTCTAATATCACAGATAAGATCACAGGTACAACAGGTAAGGCATGCTAGTGGGTCCTAGGCTACCCGGACATGGCATAATAGTAGCTACGCGCGGACTCCCGTCACCTCGTGCTACGTAGCCCCCACAGATAGTCACACATACTTAATTAGTTCACCTAAGGGGATAATTCCCACTCACAAAGTTAGAAAGGAGACTTACCTTGCTCCGAAATTCCATAACCTGCTTCCAAGCCCTTCTGACGACTCCCATGGATGCACAATGCCCCAAAACTACCACATAACGGGCAAAGAAATGAAAATTCATCCTAATACTCACAACAAATTCAAATTATATACTTTCCCAACCCCGCTAAGTGAAATGACCAAACTGCCCTCGGGCTCACGTGCCCGAAATCCGAAATTTCTCGAAAAGGTATTCTACCCATAGCCTTACTAACTCAAATATACAATTTACTCTACATTTCATGCTCAAATTCGTGGCTAAAAATACAAATTACCAAATTCTAGGTTTCGTTAAGATTTCACAATGTCCTACCAATTCCCCTGTATAATTCCATGCATATAACTTGTATTTTAACTTAGAGACATGAAGAGATTACTTACCTTGACATAGCATGAAGAAATTCTCTCCTTGAAGCCTCCCAAGATCGACCAAACCAAAGAAGAAATGAAAAAATGACCAACAATTCTCGGTTTTACAACATTCTGCCCAACCTTATTTCCGCACCCTTGGTCTTACCTCCGCACTTGCGCTCCCGCAGGTGTGACCAATCTCCCGCACCTGCGGCTTCCTAAACTCCAGCCCAAAATTGCACATGCGCCCCATTTTCCACACCTGCGGCTCCGTACCTACGGCCAGAACCTCGTAGGTGCGGTCGCACCAGACACCAGCAACTTCAGCTTTTTTCTCAACTTCAAATATTGATCCGTTAACCTCCCGGAACCCACCCGAGGCCCCCGGGATCCCGTCCAATTATACCAACCTGTTCCAAAACATTATGCGGACTCGCTCGAGGCCTCAAATCACATCAAACAACATTGAAATCACGAATCGAACCTAAATCCCAACTTAATGAACTTAGAAATTTCCAACTTCTACATCCGATGCCGAAACCTATCAAATCACGTCTGATTGACCTTAAATTTTGCGCACAAGTCATATTCGACATTATGGACCTGGTCCAACTTCCGGAATTGCATTCCGACCTCGATATCGAAATTTCCACTTCCGGTCGAATTTCTCAAAAACCATCAAATTTCTATCTTTAGCCAAATGAATTCAAAATGACCTCCAGACATCCAAATTCACTTTCGATCGCGCTCCCAACTCAAGAATCACCATACGAAGCTATTCTCAGAATCAAAATCCCAAACGGACATCAACATCACTGAAATGCGCTTCAAGCTAAACTTAGGCAATTTCTTCAAAAATGCTGACTTCTACAATGTACGCCGAAATGCTCCCGGGTTATCCAAAACCGGAACCGAACATACGCCCAAGCTCGAAATCATCATATGAACCTGCTGGAACCTTCAAATCCTGATTCGGAGGTCGTTTACTCAAAATTACAATCTTAGTTGATTCTCCCAACTTAATGCTTCTAAAATGAGAATTTTCTTTCCTAACAAACTCTAAACTTCTCGAAATTCAATTACGACCACACCTACAAGTCATAATACCTGAAATGGAGCTACTCATGACCCCAAACTGCTAAACGATGCACTGGAGCTCAAAACGACCGGTTGGGTCGTTACATTATCCCCTACTTAAACAGACTTTCTTCCTCGAACGTGCTAAGAACTGCTCTGGAGTTATCTGAAATCACTATTTAACACTTTGAGCACCTACCAGTGCTACCACAACCCAGTTGAGTACATTAGCTTGATCAAATCTGAAGATTTCTTCTTTTATCCATATAATAAGCTCAGAATTCATTCAAACACCTGAAATTTCACTACCAGGCCTAGTTCCAATATATGAACATCGTATCAACTACCACACGAGGCACCAGAACACAACTGTGTACCTTTGCTGAATCGGCACCATATACCGCATAATCCATCATCTGACCACAATGACGCTTCCTGAACCTTAATAGCCATAATTCTACGAATTTGATGCTCTCAATGCACCTCATGATATATATACGTACATCCTGCTATAATGCTGATGATACCACTACAACGGAGGAGATGTGTAGAAATCGCACCCAACTGTAGAGTTAACAAATCACTGAATACCTCATCTTGACTAGAATCATCACCTCATTATGAACCTGAATAATGGTATTTGTTCTTTAATATACACTTCACATAACCTCATCACACTGATCCCTAATCCGATAATCTCGTTTCACCCAGTGTGAACTGCTCAGACAACAAATCACCCCAAACATGACTAACAGCCTCACATGATACCACATTGCGCCGATAGGCAATAACTCGAACACAATAGATAAAAAATGACTCAGGAAGGGACTATTCAACTCACGCAACGAATATGAATTTTTCTCAGAAAATAGGAAGTAAAACATAAGAAAATAAATATACATTAACCCTTCTCATCATGACACTGTTGCGGCATGCAACCCGATCCAAATACATACCCGTGGCGGCGTGCCACCCGATCTCATCATAAAACTCACATAAGGAAATATATACAGAGCTGGATTGTTCACTACTACACATTACCGAATATCAGTCACAAGAAAGCTAAGTGCATAATACCATCCTGGGGAGACTGATAGAGCCGCATGCTATAAAACTCAAGCACATCTGAGGTACGATATATATATATATATACACACACACACACACACACACACACACACATACACTCTGGATCTCAAGAGCTATCCTGCTCACATAACATCCCCGCTACGCGGGACCTCAACACATAGGAAATTATCAAGTCGTTTCACAACTCACGCGACACAGTCATAAGATCACATGAATTTGACGAAGAAGGAGCAACATCTGCTGTTCTAATACCTTTCCATGAAAAGCGCTCTACTGAAGTGAACATGCCTGGCTTATACAGATCCCATAATCATATTTAAATCCATCCACAAACATCGAGTCTACCTTGCTTGCACCGAACTAAGGTAATAGCTTTTACCTGGATCCATATTAACCCACTTTCTCTCATAATACGCGAGAACAACCATCATAGTCGGGACAAACACCCCACAATCCACAACCAAATGAACTGAACTCCTTCCAGGCATAAATTCTCAATGAAGCATTATTGCACTTCTTTAAACTCAGTCCAAATCTTCAATCCATCAAGTGACTACAGGTCAAAATTTATACAATTTTTTCGCGGTCATGCTTCCACGACCTTCCACACAAGGCAACAAGTCTGCCCATCCATAACACCGACCATACTAAGGCCGCAAAACACATCAAGAACCCATGACCAGGGTACAAAGCCTCTTTCACCGAATATCGATCCCAGGTGACACTAAAGATAACACCAACTTACTCTGAACTTTCCAATAACTTTTTCTTTCTCTTTCGATCTCATGACATCCTTATAACACCAAAACGCAATCTCGATTCTTACTCCCAGTTACATTTGCCTACCGCACCAAACATGCCAATATGAGGTAGCACAAGAATTCCATCATAACTTCTGAACCACCAATAGGGTGAACACTTCATCATATAGAAACCTTCTACTTAACGCAATTCAAAAGAACCATCTCAACACACGAGTGAATTCCCACAATCACCCAACATGCAAATCCTTAAGTAGTAGTCGATACCACCCTAACCTTTCCGGGATCCGCCTACATCTGACATGCCATAATACTTGAATTCTTCCAAATAAAAATCTATTTCAACGACTGACATGCCTCGCATACACCGACACAAACCTTATGCATAACTTAATCACACCGAAGGAACTGATCACTGCTGTAAATGTGCCATTCCAACCATGGCTAATCAATCTATCTTCTTTTAATCATCTTCAATTGCTTCAGGAATAATAGAAACTTCCTTCAACTCATAGCAAAATCAACCCTCACTCATCCCGAGTGACCTTGATTGACGAGACTATGCTGCCTAAATACCGCAACCTGTCTCATACCCTCCTGATAATATTTCTACAATCCGGAGTTTATTTCTCTCACTCCTCTAATACTATCCTGCACGCTGAAAAATATCATAGAACATTCCAACCATCTTCCCTTTTCTCTGAAATTACTCTACAAAGCTCGATTCTTGATCATACTGATTCATGAAACCCTTAAACGCCGCATTCTTAAATTTGAATTTACTAGGACCGCTATTGAGAGTCACCCACTATGACTGGCCCTAAATACAACAACTCCAAGGCTCTTCTAGCACATGGACACCCTTTTCAGTGAAGCACGTGACTGAGTGTCACTATCCATACAACTCACATATGCCTTAAGCAAACTTCTGAATCATCCAAAGCCTAACTCTGGTCCGACAGGGCCAACTTTAGCACACATTCATCAAATCCCACGCTAAATCACCATTTTACTCATTTCCCTTAGCTGTAATAATTTGCCAACATACCGACAATCCGCAACCCTATGATAACATAATCCTGCGAGTCAACTGTAGATGGTGGGACTCCCCCACATAGCCCGAAGCTACTCCTTGCACCTCTCTAGCCCCTGCCGAGATCCTTTCTCCTTTGATAACACGATCTTGCTCAACCAATCCGTATAATTCTTCCAAATTCTCTTGCTAGCACTCCCTAAATACTCAAATTCTCTAGCATCATTCACACATTCTGCCTCCTACCGAATAGCCACTAGAACCCCTCACAGAGACCTTCCAACCATGCCACTACTAACCTATTCACAAGAGATAACGCACCTGTGGAAATCACCCGCGAACACCTTCCAACGACGCTGAAATGCACGCTCTCTGCGACTTCAATACCCCATCCTACGCCCTGCTTCATTTACCAACTTTTCTAGTACGTCCGCTTCTCATGGACATCCATTAAATGCGCAACAATATCTTCAAATTCCAAGCTATGCTGCCGCTCCCCCACTTTGTGATTGCTCGTCTTCCGCTTCTTACACCTGACCTCGTAGAAATGGAACCACCGCCTAGCCTCACTTCAGGATCATTCTCTATAGCTCTCAAACCAGCAGATCACCACGACTTCAAGCTCTCTAAAGATCATCTTTCTCTAGCTCCCTTTATTATAAACACTTATCTGCTACTGAACCACCACACCTCATGGTCTCTGCCAACCACATTCTTGATTACTTATTCTCAATACTCTGACCCTATGCAACAGAAGAAACCATAGCACTGACAAACTTAACACATTCCATTTGATCAATGACGGAGACTTCACGTCACAGGTGCATATCCCATCTCACTTGAAGACACCAAGTCTTACTACTTTATCAACCCCAACCGAACCATTCATAACCCAAGTGCCTTTCCTTTGCCGGAACTAAAATACCGAAATCTCGGAATCACACTCTGAGAAGACCTCCCATCAAACCATTCATCACCCCTAACCATACATGCAAGCATTCTATAATCATACCGACATCGCGCAACAACCAATCGCAAGCATCATCACTACCTGTGCATAGCCTTAAAGTCTCAGAAACACCGCTATTGAGTTGAAAAAACATATTATTCCTTTGCAGGGCCATAAAAACAACTCAACCAAGTACACATGGAAACATTTTGAATTACATCCGTAGCACCATATCAATTCCTCAAATTTCTTGATTCATAGCAAGCGGTTTGCGACACGTAAGATTGAGTAGGAATGAACATAGGCATAAGCCTCAAAGGAATCAAATCGCACGATGAGGAATCAAGAAGGAAAGTACTCCTAACAGCCCTGTAGCCTCTTGAAGATAAGTACAGACGTCTCCGTACCGATCTACAAGACTCTACTAGACTTGCTCATGACTCATGAGACCTAAGGGAACCTAGCGCTCTGATACCATGTTGTCACGACCCAAAACCCCTAAGGTCATGGTGGCGCCGGATATCATTGTCAGGCGAGTCAATCATTAATTAATTGAAACAATTTTCTATTTTAACATTTAGAAAATTAACATTTCCTTACACTTTATTACATATTAACTAAATAAAATCCGTCGAGTAAAAATATAGTTTTAATATTCCATTTTAGCAATTATATCCCAACACATGCCAACGCATTCCAACACATCCCAGAACCCGATGTCACAAGTACATGAGCATTTTCTAAGAATTTATACAATGATCACAAAGCCTGTCCGAAATACAAATTGGACTAGGAAATTTTAAAATGAAAACAAATACAGAACGCAGGAGACTCTGTCAGCTGCGGATCGCCTCCGGATGATGCAGCTCGCCTAAGTCTCTGAATCCTCCACATTGCTATGAAAGTACCTGTGCAATAAAAATGCACAACAAGTGTAGCATGAGTACAAAAACAACGTGTACTCAGTAAGTCACCCGACTAACCTCGGAGAGGTAGTGACGAGAGGTCGAATCAGACACTCACTAAGGGCCAGCAAATTAATTAACAACATATGATGAACACGGTAGGCATATAAAGGTAGTAAAGCAACATATATAAGGCACTGAAATCCAAGTAAATACTTGAAATTAAAAAACAATTACCACTTCCTCATTTTTTTCCAAATATCATAAATAAACAATTTCCTCTTTGTTTTCCCACAAATATCATATCCACAATTTCTTCTTTATTTTTTCCTCCAAATATTATCATTTAAAAAATCATGAAAAACATTTAACAATTTAGCATGCGCATACGGGATAAGGAGAACTGGCCTGAGCCATCATAATAATCATCTCGGTGCACTGCCGAGGGTCGAACAGCCCGAACCATAATATTTCTTTCAATCTCGTCTTCGTGTACGACCCACTCCCATGAGAGTGGGGGAAATAACACTCCGCTAGCAGAATGTAAATTGCGAAGCGGTCACGTGCAGTCATGCACAATCAACAGTCCACCTCGAATACGTCGGGAAAACAAGTAACCAAGTAAATGACAAATTTCTCTTTTAAAAACCACAAAATAGTATTTAAATCCCTTTTTTGAAATTCACTTGCCAAATTTTTATGATGTTTAATAATACAACCTTATCCGGAAATACAATTGCCCGCGAAGGAACTTAATTCTATTTTTAGATGATTTAGAAAATATACTCTAATCTTCCTTAGTCATTAAATTACAATTTCGATTATATTAGCAGTCTAATATCACAGACAAGATCACAGGTACAACAGGTAAGGCATGCTAGTGGGTTCTAGGCTACCAGGACATGGCATAATAGTAGCTACGCATGGACTCCCGTCACCTCGTGCGTATGTAGCCCCCGCAGATAGCCACACATACTTAATTAGTTCACCTAGGGGGATAATTCCCCCTCACAAAGTTAGAATGGAGACTTACCTCGATCCGAAATTCCATAACTGGCTTCCAAGCCCTTCCGACGACTTCTATGGATGCACAACGCCCCAAAACTACCACATAACGGGTAAAGCAATGAAAATTCATCCTAATACTCACAACAAAATCAAATTATATATTTTCCCAACCCCGCTCAGTGAATTGACCAAAATGCCCTCGCGTCCACGTGCCTGGAATCCAAAATTTCTCGAAGTGGTATTCTATCCATAGCCTTACTAACTCAAATATACAATTTACTCTACATTTCATGCTCAAATTCGTGGCTAAAAATCCAAATTACCAAATTCTAGGTTTCCTTAAGATTTCCCAATTTCCTACCAATTCCCATGTATAATTCCATGCATATAACTTGTATTTTAACTTAGAAACATGAAGGGATTACTTACCTTGACATTGCATGAAGAAATCCTCTCCTTGAAGCCTCCCAAGATTGACCAAACCAAAGAAGAAATTAAGAAATGGCCAACAATTCTCGATTTTAAAACATTCTGCCCAACCTTATTTCCGCACCTGTGGTCCTACCTCCGCACCTGTGATCCCGCAGGTGCGACCAATCTCCCGCACCTGCAGCTTCCTCAACTCCAGCCCAAAATCGCACCTGCGCCCCATTTTCCGCACCTGCGGCCAAAACCTAGCAGGTGCAGTCGCACCAGACCCTAACAACTTTAGCTTTTTTCTCAACTTCAAATATTGATCTGTTAACCTCCCGGAACCCACTCGAGGCCCCCGGGACCCCGTCCAATTATACCAACCTGTTCCAAAACATAATGCGGACTTGATCAAGGCCTCAAATCACATCAAACAACATCCAAACCGCGAATCACACCCAAATCCCAACTTTATGAACTTAGAAATTTCCAACTTCTACATCCGATGCCGAAACCTATCAAATAATGTCCGATTGACCTCAAATTTTGCGCACAAGTCATATTCGTCATTACGGACCTGATCCAACTTCCGAAATCACATTCCGTCCTCGATATTAAAATTTCCACTTCCGGTCGGATTTCTCAAAAAACCTTCAAATTTCTATCTTTAGCCAAATGACTTCAAAATGACCTCTGAACATCTGAATTCACTTCCGATTGCTCTCCCAAATACAGAATCACCATACGAAGCTATTCCCAGACTCGGAATCTCAAACGGACATCAACATCACTGAAATGCACTTCAAGACAAACTTAGAAAATTTCTTCAAAAATTCTGACTTCTACAATATACGCCGAAATGCTCCCGGGTTATCCAAATCCCGAACCGGACATACGCCCAAGCCCAAAATCATCACATGAACCTGCTGTAACCTTCAAATCCTGATTCGGAGGTCGTTTACTCAAAATTCCAATCTTAGTTTTATCTCCCAACTTAAGGCTTCTGAAGTGAGAATTTTCTTTCCAAACCAAGTCTAAACTTCCCGAAATTCAATTCTGACCACACCTACAAGTGATAATACGTGAAACGGAGCAGCTCATGACCCCAAACTGCTGAACGATGCGCTGGAGCTCAAAACGACCGATCGGGTCATTACAGTAGGTAAGTCTAATATTTCTCGAATACAATAATAAATAACATCTGACAAATTTAGAAATGAAATCTTCTATAAAATTTAAAATTTCTTAAAACCGGTAGTAAAAGTCATAAGCCTTTCTAGGAGAAGTTTTACATAATGAACACATCATTGTTCCGGAATAGAAGAAACAATAAAAATAAATACATTAGAGGGTGACTTCGAATCCTGTGAACGTCCGACATGTGTACCTTGAAGTCTCCAGCTACACCAAGCATGAGTCTCAAAACCTACTCGATCCGGAGTACCTGACTCTGCATAATTAGCATGAGTACACCACGGTGTTACCCAGTAAGTATCAAGCTTAACCTAGGTAGAGCAGTGACGAGGCCAGGTAAAGACACTCACTAAATATCTAAACATGTGAGGGATATGACATAGAGCTAACAAGAAAGGAATATTAAAGAAATGTCAATAGCAACAGAAATCAGATTACAAACAGTAATAACAATAAGGGAAACACGACTGACAACGAGAAATACCAAGTAAATAGACATCAACATAGTTCGGGTACATACAAGGGTAAATGTACTCAAGTAGAGAAAACGATGTCAACTCAACCAATCAAATCGTCTCTAATACACGACTCCAATAATCCCAATTCTCGTAATTTCATACCACATATCTCATCTTTCAAACCTTTAACACACATGGCACCTTGTGCCCACATCTTTCCATCTCACTTTGCAAGGAAAATTCCATGTTTTACTCAGTACATAATATCCGTGACAAATGTTAATTAGGATGTTCGAAAGACTTTATGTATGTATATCAAAAAGTAAAACTACATCTTCTAAACCAAGTACAAAATCAATGAGAAAAATGAGCTTATTTTGGAAATCATTTGGTTAATGAAAATAACCTCTTTCAAATAAGTACAACAACGGATAAGCTACTGAATTTAATATAGAATTTATTGAATTACGATATAATAACAATTTCTTCTTATGTAAATAAAACCCCCATACAAGCCAAGGAGATTAAGTTGAGAAATCAGTTGAAGTAAAATATAACAGCTAGTAGAAATGGTAAGTATCGAAATAAACGACGGATTTTAACTTAAAAGTCACGCAAGGCAGCATGATATTAATTCTTTTATTTATCTAAAGTCACTATATTACTAACAATTAAGCAGGACAGGAGGCAATGACTCAACGTAGTAAATTCACCTAGAGAATCAATTCACTAGAATAATAGTATTAGGACAAAGAACTCAGGAAATGACGACAAGGGGCTAATTCAACGACAATAACTCAATCCTCGAAAAACAGTAAAGAACCAGGAATACAAATTCTCAAAATCTCATACGAAAGAACCGAAACCAATGCAACAAAACAGGGAATACAAAACACAAGTATGTTGCAGCGCGCAGCCCGATCTCACCATATAATATCAATATCATAATTCACCCTTATTCCACCATATCAATTCACCCTTATTTCACTTGTTGCGGCGTGCAACCCGATCCCACCGTACAATATTAATATCATGCCAATAAACAAAATATGTTGCGGTGCGTAACCCGATCCCACCATATAATATCAATATCATAATTCACTTTTATTTCCTCATAACAGTCCATCCTTATTTCACATGTTGCGGACCACCATATAATATCAATATCACAATATAAATATCCTCACTTATTTCACCACCTCCCTTATTTCACTTGTTTCGGCGTGCAACCCGACCCCCCTTACAATAATTTAAATCAAAAACAACAATTCAGTGACTTCATTAACAAGAATTTCTACAATCAACGGTATTAGTACACAACGACAAAGAAACTACATAAAACCAGGAGGATCACAACAACTTTACAAAATGACATGGCAGATAAGGTACGTGGTGACTAAGTATGCAATCATAACAATTAAGACAATAGCGGATAATTTCAAGACATAGAATAATTCAACAATTAAGCGGTAACAAGATAATAAGGAAGACAATAACTTCAACTACGGCATATAAAGATAAATAAAGAGTAAGGAGTGTAGTAGGTGCTAGCAGCGTCAAATAAGGCATGTAAGAATAGACTAATAACGAGATACCACATGTTATGACAATTTGATTAAAGGCATGGAAAGACAGTAGAAAATCTAAATTGATCAAATACCACAGATAAACCGGGTACCCACTCGTCACCTTGCGTACATGGCTTTCACATAACAAGATAGCACAACTTACTCAGTTCCTAAGGGGTAGTTTTCCCCATACAAATTTAGGCAAGACACTTACCTTAATTCAGCCAAATCAGTAATCAAATTAGCTTTTCCTTTACAAATTCACCTCTTCTCGGCTCAATCTAGCCAAAGACGATTTAAATACATCAAACAATGTAAGAGAAAACAACTTCAATTAACAGAGCTGTGATCTTTATACAATTTTCAAAAAGTCAACAAAAGCCAATAAAAGTAAACCCCCTCGAGCCCTCACCTCGGAACCCGATAAAATTTACAAAACCTAAACACCCATTCTGATACGATTTCAACCATACCAAAATTATCAAGTTTCAATACCAATTCATCCTTCAAATCATCATTTTATTGAAAGATTTTACAATTTTTCCCCAAATTTTCCTTTAGATTCTCATGAATTTGATGTTAAACCTAAGATATAATCACAAAATATGATAGAAAGTTGATTATAGGTACTTACCCAATGATTGTAGATGAAATTCCTTTCAAAATCGCCCACTCTCGGACCTAGGGTTCAAAATATGATAAAATAAAGCTAAGTCCCGAAATGGGAATATTAATATCGCCTCAGATGTCGCATTTGCGACATTAGGACCACAAATGCGATACTCGCAAATGCGATGCTCGCAAATGCGACACAGTTATCACAAATGTGAAGGCTAGCCAGCTCTGTCAAAGTCACAAATGTGACATAAGACTCGCAAATGTGAGCTAAGTGTTTATCGCAAAAGTGATAATTGTGTTGCATATGCGGAGATGCCTAATCGCAAATGCGATGAAGTGGTTCGAAAATGTGAACTCCCCAGCCCCATCCCATCTTCGCAACTGGGAGAATGATCTGGCAAATGCGGTCATCGCAAATGCGATGAACTCCTCGCAAATGCGAGAACAGAAACACCATTACATCTGAACCTTCTTCCAACACTCTGAAACGTGTACAAAACTCATCTGAGCCCTCTGGGCACTAAACCAAACATCCTCACAAGTATGAAAACATAACACCAACTCGTTCACGCAATCAAACAACAAAATAACCCCTAAAATCATGAGTCGGACGCCAAAACACATGAAAATCACATTGAACTTCAAGAACTTCTAGAATCGCAACCGAGTGTCCGATCCATATCAAATCAACTCCAAATGATTCCAAATTTTGCAAGCAATATCCAACTAACAAAACAGACCTATTCCAAGTTCTGAAAACACACTCCGGACCTGATAGCCTTAAATTTAAACCATGGTCAAACTTAGGAAAATTCTGAACCTTTAAATTTCCATCTTCCACCAAATGATGTTGAAACCTTTTAGAAATATCCAAATAAAATTCCTGGCATGCGCCCAAGTCTAAAATCACTATCTAGACCTAGTAGAACCATCAAAACTCTATCCGAGGTCAAATACTCAAAAGTCAAATCCTGGATCAATTCCTTCAACTTCAGACTTCTCAAATGAGAGTCACTCCTAAAATCCTTTCTGAACCTCTCAAAAACTTGAACCGATGATGCATGCAAGTCATAATACATTGTGTGAAGCTACTCGTGATCTCAAATTACCGAGCCGGATGTAATTTCTCAAAATGACCAGTCGGGTCATTACATAAACATATAGTACTCTTGGTAAAAATAGATAATAGCTTTAGGCATCTGATCAACAAGAGAAATATTCTGAAAGGTAACATATAGTACTCTAGTTGCTTGTCTCTGGTCTTTATTTCCACTGCTGCATATACTCCCCATGTTGCTGCTATTTTTTTTTCTTATTTCACTATTCTTCCATTTCTCTTCTATTGTGTTTACTGTATGCTTCTCAAGTTCTACTTGTAAGTTGTTGTTTGGTGCTTCTTTCTTCCTGCAGAAAATGTCCAAAACTAATATTGAGAAAAAAAAGTTGAAGAATCCACACACTGCTGGAAAAGAAGTTTTGCTTTAGTTCTCTCTAAGTTGGTGTGTGACTAGCAAATCATGGAAAACAAATTCTGAGTTTTGGCTTATGTTTAGTTTATGGCAGATCATCAGGAATAGTAAAGCACTTTCATGTGACTAGGAAAATGATCGGGAAACTTTGGATCCTTTATCACCAAAGGAAGTCTTTGTAGATACAAGAAAAAGGAAAGCTGAACGATCATACATGTGCTCGGATAAAGACACAACTAGTAAAATTTATTTAATTACTGTTAAATCGAGACCAATTGTATATTTCTATTAGTTTACTTGTTATTTACTTGAATTATATATTTTTTAATTTGCTTTGTAGGATGAAATGAAGGATATTAAATCACAACAAACTGAAATTGGCAATGAGTCCGTAGAGGAATTTGCATCTGTCATGGGACCTGAACATCCAAGATGTTTGAGTTTGTATGGATGAGAGGTTACAAGAACTTCTTTGAGAGGGAAAGTAGGATGTTTTGAACACTCTTCAAATTCTACAAATTGTTTGCAAAAAAGGAAGGAGAAAATACAAAGAATATAAGAAAAAATTGAGGAACAAAAGACAACTATTCGTCAAGAAGTTGGTGTAGATGTTCTTGCAACAACTATTCATCAAGAAGTTGTTGTGGATGTTCTTGCACGAATTCAACATTTAGGAATTAATATTGATGCTAACATTATTCTAGTGACATTGGGTGATAATTCACCAGTATATTCATCTTTACAACAAACAACTTTGCAACAAATCTGTTGTCCGTCTACTGTAGTATCAAAGAAGGCCAGCTCATTACAATTATTAACTCATTGGATAATTTAATAGTTTTTGTGAGTTTCTGATGTCTTAGATTGGTAATTTATCTGCTGTACTTAATTATTTAAATAAGGTTGCGACTGGAGTGGCTGTTACTTAAGCAGGTTGAATAATTTAGTGTTTAGATGCCGTTGTTTTGTGATGTAACAATGTTCGAAGATGTTAAGTTAGATTGTTGAAATAATCTGTTCATGTAGTAATTTCTAGAGAGTTGAATTATATTGTTTGTCTATTGCTAATTCTGGACTTTCAGGCATATTGTTTTATGTGTCAGTTAGCATAGTGAAGAGACTTTTGGTTGCTGCATCGATACACATATATGTCAGTTAGCATGTGCGTGTGTGTTCCTTTATTTTAAATTGTCAAATGTTAGATTCTGTAGTGTAAATTGACAGGACCTAGAGTGTTCCTTCATTATTTTGGTCTTCTGTTGGAATTGAGTTTCTTTGGAATGGAGTTATTGGCTTTGAATACTAATGTCATTTGAAAATGTAGAACCTGTCAATTGTCTTATGGTAATATTGAAAGTTAGAAAATATTTAGCTTTTTGTTTGAGATAACAAATGATTAGGATTTTGTGTGTATGGAATAATGATATTTTGAGCAGGTTAAAATATTTGGGATAGTCGTATTTACAAAGGAAACTCTGCCGAAAATTTTAAGAATTTGGAGAGTTATATTATATAATAAGAGATAAGAGAAAATCTTCATCTGTTATGTTCAGTTTAAAATCTCTCTGTCATAACAAATGAAAAGTTTCATTCAACTCTAACTATTGAGAAAGAGTAAAGCTTACCTGATTTAGCACGACAATTAGTAATGTTTTTCGCAGCTCTCTAACAGTCAATGTAAGTTATATACACTGATCGTATATTTAATTACAAGTATTCATCTGTTGTTATCCTCTTTACTCTCCAAATGGGTTGCTTGTATTTTGGCTTATTGGTGCTCTTACATAAGGAACTGTGACAGTAAATAGAGTTCAACTTTGTTAGGTAACGCATCGATAACGAATCAATTACTTTGTGATTCAAACATCTTAAAATTGTTTTTGTTTAATCATTTATTGATCGTCATTTGTAGGTGCATCAATTGCAGATGAAAGCAGTGATGAAGACCTTACCTGAGTGTTGTTGATCATTGCTAGAATTTCTCATTGTAACAACCGACCAGTCGTTTTGAGCTCTAGCACGTCGTTCAGCGGTTTGAAGTTATTAGCAGCTCCATTTCAGGTATATGACTTGTAGGTGTGGTCGAAATTGAATTTCGGGAAGTTTAGAGTTGATTTAGAAAGAAAATTCTAATTTCAGAAGCCTTAAGTTGGAAGAATCAACTAAGATTGGATTTTTGAGTAAACGACCTCCGAATCGGGATTTGAAGGTTCCAGCAGGTTCGTATGATGATTTCAGACATGGGCATATGTCCGGATCGGGTTTTGGATAACCGGGGAGCGTTTCGGCGTATATTGTGAAAGTCAACATTTTTGAAAAAATTTCTTAAGTTTGCCCTGAAGTGTATTTTAGTGATATTGATGTCTGTTTGGGATTCTGAGTCTGGGAATAACTTCGTATGGTGATTCTGGAGTTGGGAGCGTGATCGGAAGTGAATTTGGATTTCCGTAGGTCATTTTGGAGTCATTTGGCTGAAGATAGAAATTTGAAGGTGTTTGAGAAATCCGACGGGAAGTGAAAATTTTGATATCAGGGTCGGAATGCGATTCCGGAAGTTGGAGCAGGTCCACAATGAGTGGGTGTGAGATCGCATAGAAGGTTTTGGAGGCTGCTTGGATTTGGCCTATGCGATCGCGTGGCAGTGTATGCGATCGCATAAGGGAAGAATTGGAGGCCTTGGAATTTTCTTATGCGATCGCGTGTAGGTGTTTGCGATTGCAGAGAAGGATTTTTGAAGGCTGCTGGGTTCCCCTATGCGATTGCAGGGTTTTGTATGCGATGGCACAATGGATTTTTGGGGGATTTTGAGTTTGGCCTATGCGATCGCATAGAAGGGGTCGTCTGGGCAGAATGTTTATATACGTGAATTATGGCCATTTCCTCACTATGTTTCATCTTGGCATGGCAATTTTGGGAGGCTTCAAGGGGGACTTTCATCATGCACGTATAGGTAAGTAAATTCCTCCCATTTTAAAGTTAAATACAAGATTATATGTAATGACCCGACTGGTTGTTTTGAGCTCTAGCGAGTCGTGCAACGGTTTGAGGCCGTGAGCAGCTTCGTTTCAAGTATTATGACTCGTGGGTGTGGTCGTAATTGAATTTCGGAAAGTTTAGAGTCTATTTGGGAAGAAAATTCTCATTTCAAAAGCCTTAAGTTGGAAGAATCAACTAAGATTGGAATTTTGTGTAAACGACCTTTGAATCAGGATCTGAAGGTTCCTGCAGGTTCGTATGATGATTTCAGACTTGGGCATATGTCCAGATCGAGTTTTGGATAACCCGGGAGCATTTCGATGCATATTGTGGAAGTCAATGATGCGAGGCTAGAATTCATAGTTTAACATGTTATATGCCTTACATTTTATGTGCGTTAATGATAAAAATACACTTTTTATGTGCTTAATGGAGTTTATTTCATGTGTAGGTGAATTGGAGATGGAAACCGTGCTAAATGGATGCAAATACGTCGAAAATACGCTTGAGAGGCGAAGAGGGAACACCCTGGCCTTATCCAGGCGTTTGCCTTCTAAAGCCAGGCTGGCCCTGGAGTTAGGGGGCGTTAGGCTCCTAAAGCTAGGCCTGGCCTGGCCTTATCCAGGCCTTAGAGCCAAAATGCCTGGTCTCCTGGTTCTGGTAAATTTCGCGTTTTGACAAGTTTAAGTGTTTCCCGGTTGAAATAGAAGTCTCCTACACGTTTAGGGTTTGTCCTAAACTTATAAATAGACCCCAAAAACAACTAAGGAGATTCGAAGAGATTAGAAGGGATTCGGACGGCAAGACATCAAATTGTACAGATTTTCTTCATTACTTTATAGTTTAATTATGCAAGTTATTTTAGATTTGATTCTTATGAATTTGTTTAGCTAACTTCTCTAATCTAGGGTTTTGGTAGAACCCGTTAGAGGATGAATTTATTGTGTTATTAATAGAGTTCTGATGGGNGAGTATAGACGAAAGTCATAACCAAGGGTTTAGAGGTTGGATTAGAGATAACAATACCTCGGGTGCAATCTAAAGTGAACTGTAATGCAATCTAGCTAGCGTAAATTGAGAGAGTGCGTCTAGTAAATTATCATAATTACTTGAGAGAGATTTATGGTATATAGAGTGTTCATGATTGATAGAAACAACTAATCAAGCTATATGAAGTATCGAAGAAGTAAATTCACCGACGGGGGAAACCATAACCTTAGATCTTTATTACAATTGTTTACACCTTAGCGTAGTTAATCTTTAGTTTTAATCTTTAGTGTTAGTAATTCAAATTACCTCCAGTGACAACTGAGTATTCTAACAGCTTGCTTGATACATAAATTACCTGTGGGATCGAATCTGGGCATAATACCCCAGATTATATTTGCAACGCCCGTTTAGTCTTTTATTTGACATAGTTGAGCGTGATCAGTCAGCATTTTTGAAGAATTTCATAAATTTGGGCTTGAGGTGCATTTCAGTGTTATTGATGTCCATTTGGGACTGGGAATACCTCCGTATGGTGATTCTGTAGTTGGGAGCGCGAACGGAAGTGAATTCGGATGTCCGGAGGTCATTTTGAAGTCATTTGGTTAAAGATAGAAATTTGAAGGTTTTTGAGAAATCCGACCGGAAGTGGAAGTTTTGATATCAAGGTCGAAATTCGATTCCGAAAGTTGGAGCAAGTCTGTAATGTTGAATATGACTTGTGTGCAAAGTTTGAGGTCAATCGGACGTGATATGATAGGTTTCGGCATCAGATGTAGAATTTGGAAATTTCTAAGTTCATAAAGTTAGGATTTAGTTGCGATTCGTATTTTTTATTTTGTTTGATGTGATTTGAGGCCTCGGGCAAGTCCACGTTATGTTTTGGAACATGTTGGTATGATTGGACGGGGTCCTAGGGGCCTCGGGTGGATTCCGGGTGGTTAAAGGATCAAGTTTGGGAGGTTGAAAAAGGCTGAGGTTGCTGTCATCTGGTGTGACCTCACCTGCGAGGATTTGGCTGTAGGTGCGGCTTTGGCGCCGCAAGTGCGAGAGTGGGCTGGCTTGGCTGGGATCGCAGGTGCGATGGAATTTCCGCACCTGCGAAGGCGCAGATGCGGGCAGTGGGTCGCAAGTGCGGATCTGGCTGGAGGAGAAGGAAACCGCAAGTGCGGGCTCTTGGGCGCCCATGCGGAAGCGCAGGTGCGAGGATCTTATCGCTGGTGCGAAAATCGGCCTGGGCAGAATGTTTTAAAACAAGGATTCTTGGTTCATTTTCTTCACTTCTTCTATGGCTTAGGCGATCTTGAGAGGCTTCAACGAGAGGATTTCTTCATGCAATGTCAAGGTAAGTAACTCCTTCAGGCTTCTAATTTAAATACAAGATTATATGCATGGATTAGGCATGGAAATTAGTAGGAGAATTGGGATTTTTGAGGAAAGACCTAGAAAAGGTAATTTGGATTTTTAGCCACGAATTGAGCATGAATATTTGAGTAAATTGTATATTTGAGCTAGTAAGGCCATTTGAGGAAATATTTGAGCTATTTTCCCCACTCTCATGGGAGCGCTCCGTACGCCACGACGAGATTGAAAGAAATATTATGGTTCGGGCCGTTCGACCCTCGACAGTGCACAAAGATGATTATTATGATGGCTCAGGCCGGTTGTCCTTATCCCGTATGCGCATGCTAAATTGTTAAATATTTTTCATGATTTTTGAAGTGATAAGATATTTGGGGAAAAAAATAAAGAAGAAATTGTGGATTTATGATATTTGGGGGAAAACAAAGAGGAAATTGTTTATTTAAAATATTTTGGAAAATAATGAAAAAGTGGTAACCGTTTGTTCATTTCCAGTTTTACTTGGATTTCAGTTCCTTATATATATGGTGCTTTACTACCTTTACATGCCTATCGTGTTCATCTTATACTGTTAATTAATTTGCTTCCCCTTAGTGAGTGTCTAATTCGACCTCTCGTCACTACCTCTCTGAGGTTAGGCGGGAGACTTACTGAGTACACGTTATTTTTGTACTCATACTACACTTGCTGTGCATTTTATTGCACAGGTACTTTCATAGCAATGTGGAGGATTCAGAGACTTAGGCGAGCTGCATCATTCAGAGAAAATCCACAGCTGATAGAGTCTCCCTCATACTGTATTTATTTTCATTTTGAATTTCCTTCTCCAATTTGTATTTCGGACAGGCTTGGTAATTATTGTATAAATTCTTAGAAATTGCTCATGTACTTGTGACACCTGGTTCTGGGATGTGTTGGGATATATTTTTTAAAGTGTAATATTTTAAACCATTGTTTTACTTGACATATTTTATTTAGTTAATATGTAACAAAGTGAAATGAAATGCTTTCATAAAGCTTAAAAACAGGAAATTGTTTCAATTAATTAATGATTTGGCTTGCCTGACATTGATGTCCGGTGCCATCACAACCTTAGGGATTTGGGTCGTGACAATATGGTATCAGAGCGCTAGGTTCCCGTAGGTCTAACGAGTCATGAGCAAGTCTAGTAGAGTCTTACGGATCGGTACGGAGACGTTTGTACTTATCTCCGAGAGGCTACAGGGCTGTTAGGAGTACTTCCCTTCTTGATTCCTCATCGTGCGATTTGATTCCTAAGAGGCTTATGCCTATCTTAATTCCTACTCGATCTTACGTGTCGTGAAGCGCTCGCTATGAATCAAGAAATTTGAGGAATTGAAATGATGATACAGATGTAATTTGAGATGTTTCCATGTGTAATTGGTGGGGGGATTTTGTTATGGCCCTGTAGGAGAATAATATGTTGTTTCAACTCAGTAGTTGTGTTTCTGAGAGCCTTAAGGCTATGCTCAGTTAGTGATGATGCTTGCAATTTGTTATCATGTAATGTCGATATGATGATAGAATGATTGCCCATATGTTGGGGGTGCTGAATGGTTTGAAGGGAGGTCTTCTCAGAGGGTGATTTTGAGATTTCGGTATTTTAGTTCCGGCAGAGGAGAGGCATTTGGATTATGAAAGGTCTGGTTGGGGTTGATAAAGTAGTAAGACTTGGTGTCTTCAAGTGAGGTGGGATATGCACCTATGACGTGTAGTCATCGTCATTGATCGAATGGAATGTGTTAAGTTTGGCGGTGCTATGGTTTCTTCGGTTGCGTGGGGTCAGATTATTGAGAAGAAGTATTGAAGAATGCGGTTGGCGGAGATCGTGAGGTGCGGTGGTTCAGTACCGGATAAGTGTTGATAATGAAGGCATCTAGAGAAAGATGATCTCCGGAAAGCTTGAAGTCATGGTGATATGCTGGTTTGAGAGCTACAGAGAATGATCCTGGAGTGAGGCTAGGCGGTGGTTCCATTTCGAGGAGGCCAGGTGGGAGAGCGGGAGTCGAGCAGTCACAGAATCGGGGAGCGGAAGCACAACCTTGAATTTGAAGATATTGTCGCGCATTTAATGGATGTCCATGAGGAGCGGACGGACTAGTAAAGTTGGTAAATGAAGCAGGCATAAGATGGGGTATTGAAGTCGCAGAGAGCGGGCATTTTGGCATCGTTGGAAGGTGTCCGCGCGTGATTTTCACAGGTGGGATATCTCATGTGAATAGGTTAGCGATGGTATGGTTGGCAGGTTTCGGTGAGGGGTTCTAGTGGCTATCCAGTAGGAGGCAGAATGTGTGAATGATGCTACAGAATTTGAGTATTTAGGGAGTTCTAGCAAGAGAATTAGGAGGAATTGGATGGATGGGCTGAGCAAGATCGTGTTATGAAAGGAGAAGGATCTCGGCAGGGTCTAGAGTGGTGCAAGGAGTAGCTTCGGGCTAAGTGGGGGAGTCCCACCATCTGCACTTGGGTTGTAGGGTTGTCTTCTCATAGGGTCGCGAATTTTTGGTGTGTTGGCAAGTTATTTCAGCTAAGGGAAAGGAGTAAAAAGGCGATTGTGCTTGGAATTTGAGGAATGTGTGAAAGAGTCAGCCCTGTTAGATTAGGGTTAGGCTTTGGAAGATTCAGAAATTATGCTTAAGGTGTATGTGAGTTGTCAGGATAGTGACTCGGTCGCGTGGTTCCTTGAAAGAGGTATTCATGTGCTAGAAGAGCCTTGGAGTTGATTGCATTCGGGGCCAGCCAGAGTGGGTGACTCTCAATAGCGGTCCTAGTGAGTTCAAAAGTCAAGAATGTGGCGTTTAAGGGTTTTATGCAGCAGTATGATCGAGAATCAAGCTTTTGTAGAGTAATCTCTGAGAAAAAAGAGGATGATTGGAATGTTCTATGATATTTTTTAGAATGCAGGATAGTATTGGAGGAGTGAGAGAAATAAACTCCGGATTGTAGAAAGATTATCAGGAGGGTATGAGACGGGTTGCGGGATTTAGGCAGCATAGTCTCGTGAATCAAGGTCACTCGGGAGGAGTGAGGGTTGAGTTTGATATGAGTTGGAGGAAGTTGCTATTATTCCTGAAGCAATTTAAGATGATTAAAAGAAGATAGATTGAGTAGCCATGGTTGAAAAGGCGCATTTTCGGCAGTGATAAGTTCCTCCGGTGTGATTAAGTTATGCATGTGGTTTGTGCCGGTGCGTGCAGGGCTTGTCGGCCGTCGTAACAGATTTCATGTGGGAGCATTTGAGTGTTATGGCCTGTCAGGTATAGGCGGATCCCGGAAGGGTTATAGTGGTATAGACTACTACTTAAGGATTTGCATGTTGGGTGATTGTGGGAATTCCCTCGTGTGTTGTGGTGGTTCTCTTGAATTAAGTTAAGTAAGAGGTTTCTATATGATGAAGTGTTCACCCTATTGGTGGTTCGGAAGTTATGATGGAATTCTTGCGCTACCTCATATTGGCATGTTAGGGGCGGTAAGCAGTCTGTAACCGGGAGTAAGAATCGAGATTGCGGTTCGGTGTTAATAAGGATGTCATGAGCTCGGAAGAGCAAGAAAACGTGATTTGAAAGTTCAGAATAAGCTGGTGTTACCTTCAGTGTCACCTGAGATGGATATTCGGTGGAAGAGGTTTTGTACCCTGGTTATGGGTTCTTGATTTGTCTTACAACGTAGTATGGCCAGTGGTAGATGTGCATACTTGTTGCCTTGTGTGGAAGGTCGTGGAAGCATGACCGCGAAAATATTTTTGTAAAGTGTGGCATGTAGTCACTTGATGGATTGAAGATTTGGACTGAGTGTAAAGGAATGTTGTATTGTTTATTTGAGAAGTTATGCCTGAAAGACGTTCAGTTCATTTGGTTGTGGATTGTGGGGTATTTGTCCCGGTTATGAGGGTTTTTCTTGCGTATTATGAGAGAAAGTGGGTTAATATGGACCCAGGTAAAAGCTATTAGCTTAGTTGGTGCGAGCAAGGTAGACTCGATGTTTGTGGATGGATTTAAATATGATTATGGGCTCCGTATGAGCCAGGCATGTTCATTTCAGTAGAGCGTTTTTCATGGAAAGGTATTAGAACAACAGATGTTGTTCCGTCTTCGTTAAATTCATGTGTTATTGTGATTTGTTTCCGTGTGAGTTGTGAAACGGCTTGCTAATTTCCTATGTGTTGAGGTCCCGCGTAGTGGGTACGTTATGTGAGCAGGACATCTCTTGAGATCCAGACTGTATATATATATATCGCATCTCAGTTGTGCTTGAGTTTTGTAGCATGCTACTTTATCAGTCTCCCTAGGATGGTATTATGCACTTAGCGTGCTTATGATCGATATTCAGTAATTTATGTAATAGTGAGCGATTCAGCTCCGTATATATTTCCTTATATGAGTTTTATGATGGGATCGGGTGGCACGCCGCCACAGGTATGTTATTTGGATCGGGTTGTACGCTGCAACAGTGTGATGATGAGAAGGGTTAATATGTATTTATTTTTCTTATGTTTTATTTCCTAATTTCTTTGAAAAGTTCATATTAGTTGCATGAGTGGAATAGTCCATTCCTGAGTCATTTCTTATTTATCATGTTCGAGTTATGGCCTATTGGCGCAATGTGGTATCATGTGAGATTGTTGGTCATGTTTGGGGTGATTTGTTGTCTGAGCAGTTCATACTGGGTTAGACGGGATTATCGGATCAAGGATCTGTGCGATAAGGTTATGTGAAGTGTATATTAAAGAACAACTACCATTATTCAGGTTCATAATGAAGTGATGATTCTAGTCAAGATGAGGCATTCAATGATTTGTTAACTCTGCATTTGGGTACAAATTTCTGCACATCTCCTCCGTTGTGGTGGTATCGTTAGCATTATAGTAGTATGTATGTATATATATCATGAGGTGCATTAGGAGCATCAGATTCGTGGAATTTTGACTAATCAGGTTCAGGGAACGTCATTGACGTTAGACGATGAATCTTGCTGTGCATGGTGCTAATTCAGCAAAGGTATGCAGTCATGTTCTAGTATGTTGTGTGGTAGTCGATACAATGTTTATATATTGGAACTAGGACTAGCAGAGAAAATTTAGGTATTGGAACTAGGTTCTGAGCTTATTATATGGATATAAGAAGAAATCTTCAGATTTGATCAAGCTAATGTACTCAAATGGGTTATGGTAGCACGACCAGGTGCTCGGGGTGTTAAACAGTGATTTCAGATAACTCCAGAGCAGTTCTTAGCATGTTCGAGGATGAATGTCGGTTTAAGTGGGGGAGAATGTAATGACCCGATCGGTCATTTTGATCTCTAGCACGTCGTGCAGTGGTTTGAGGCTGTGAGAAACTTCTTTTCAGGTATTATGACCCGTGGGCGTGGTCGGAATTGAATTTCGGGAAGTTTAGAGTCGATTGGAAAGAAAATTCTCATTTTCAGAAGCCTTATGTTGGAAGAATCAACTAAGACTGGAATTTTGAGTAAACGACCTCCGAATCAGGATCTGAAGGTTCATGCAGGTTTGTATGATGATTTCGGACTTGGGCGTATGTCCGGATTGGGTTTTGGGTAACCCGGGAGCGTTTCGATGCATATTGTGGAAGTCAGCATTTTTGAAGAATTTCATAAATTTGGGCTTGAGGTGCATTTCTGTGTTATTGATGTCTGTTTGGATTCCGAGTCTGGCAATACCTCCGTATGGTGATTCTGGAGTTGGGAGCATGATTGGAAGTGAATTCGGATGTCCGGAGGTCATTTTGAAGTCATTTAGCTAAAGATAGAAATTTGAAGGTTTTTTAGAAATCCGACCGGAAGTGAAAGTTTTGATATCAAGGTCGGAATGTGATTCCGGAAGTTGGAGCAGGTCCGTCATGTTGAATATGACTTGTGCGCAAATTTTGAGGTCAATCGGACGTGATTTCCGAAAAGCTTGAAGTCGTGGTGATCTGCTGGTTTGAGAGCTACAGAGAATGATCCTGGAGTGAGGCTAGGCGGTGTTTCCATTTCAAGGAGGCCAGGTGGAGAAGCGGGAATCGAGCAGTCGCAGAATGGGGGAACGGCAGCATAGCTTGGATTTGGCATGTGCGATCGCGTGGCAGTGTATGTGATCGCATAAGGGAAGAATTGGAGGCATGGGAATTTGCTTATGCGATCGCATGTAGGTGTTTGTGATCGCAGAGAAGGATTTGTGAAGGCTGCTGGGTTGCCCTATGCAATCACACAGTGGATTTTTGGGGGCTTTTGAGTTTGGCTTATGTGACCGGATGAAGGGTAGTGCGATCGCATAGAAGGGGTCGTCTGGGCAGAATGTTTATATTCGTAAATTATGCCATTTCCTCACTATTTTCCATCTTGGCATGGCGATTTTGGGAGGCTTCAAGGGTGATTTTCATCATGCACGTCTAGGTAAGTAAATTCCTCCCGTCTTTAAGTTAAATACAAGATTATATGCATGAATTAGACATGGAAATTGGTAGGAAATTGGAAAATCTTAAAGAAACCTAGAAAATGGTAATTCAGAGTTTTAGCCATGAATTGAGCATGGAATGTAGAGTAAATTGTATATTTGAACTAGTGGAGCTATGGGTAGAATTTATCTTCGAGAAATTTCGGATTCCGGGCACGTGGGCCCGAGGGCATTTTTGTCATTTCACTGAGTGGAGTTGGGAAATTATATAATTTGGAATTGTTGCAAGTATTAGAATATATTTTCATTGGTTTGTCGTTGTTTGGATAGTTTTGTGGTCCGTTAGAGTCGTCGGAAGGGCTTGGAAGCCGGTATTGGAACTTGGGAGCGGGGTAAGTCTCCTTTCTAACTTTGTGAGGGGAAATTGTCCCCCTAGGTGAACTAATTAAGTATGTGTTACTATCTGCAGGGGCTACGTATGCACGAGGTGACGGGAGTCCATGCGTAGATACTATTATGCCTTGTCCGGGTAGCCTAGGACCCACTAGCATGCCTTACCTGTTGTACCTGTGATCTTCTATGTAATATTAGACTGCTAATATAATTGAAATTGTAATTGAATGACCAAAGAAGATTAGAGTTTATTTTCTTAAGCATTCTAAAAAGAGAATTGATTTCCTTCGCGGGCAATTGTATTTCCGGATAAGGTTGTATTATTAAACATTATATAAACTTCTCAAGAAAAAAGATTTAAATACTATTTTGTGGTTATTAAAAAGAGAAATCAGTCATTTACTTGAGAATTTGTGTTCCCGACGTATTCGGGGTGGATTGTTGATTGTGAATGTCTTCATGTGAGCGCTTCGCAATTTACATTCCGCGAGCGGAGTGTTATTTCCCCCACTCTCATGGGAGCGGGCCGTACGCCACGACGGATTTAAAATGTACTTTTGATACGGGCCGTTTGATCCCCGCAGTGCATAAACATTATTATTATATTGAGAGGTGCACTTATGGGACGAGCCGTTCGATCCTCGGCATTGCACAGAGATGATTATTATATTGAGAGATGCACCTTTGGCACGGGCCATTCGATCATCGGCAGTGCATAGACATGAGTATTTTATTGAGAGGTGCACTTTTGGTACGGGCAGTTTGATCCTCGGCAGTGCACATAGATGATTATTATGAAGCCTCAGGCCAGTTGTCCTTATCCCGTAAGCGCATCCTAAATTGTTATATATTTTTCATGATTTTTGAAGTGATAAGATATTTGGGGGAAAATAAAGAAGTAATTGTTGATTTATGATATTTGGGGGAAAACAAAGAGGAAATTGTCTATTTAAGATATTTGGAAAAATAATGAGAAAGTGGTAACTGTTTGTTTACTTCCAGTATTTACTATGTGACATGTAGTCACTTGATGGATTGAAGATTTTGACTGAGTATAAAGAAGTGCAATATTGTTTATCTGAGAATCTATGCCTGGAGGGCGTCCGGTTCAGTTGATTGTGGATTATGGGGTGTTTGTCCCGGTGATGATGATTGTTCTCGTGTATTATGAGAGAAAGTGGGTTAATAAGGACCCATGTAAAAGCTATTAGCTTAGTTTGGTGTGAGCAAGGTGGCTCGATGTTTGTGGATGGATTTAAATATGATTATGGGCACCGTATGACCAAGGCATGTTCATTTCAGTAGAGTGCTTTTCATGGAAAGGTATTAGAAAAGCGGATGTTGTTCCGTCTTCGTCAAATTCATGTGTTATTGTGATTTGTGCTGTTTGAGTTGTGAAACGGCTTGCTAAATTCTTATGTGTTGAGGTCCCGCGTAGTGGGGACATTATGTGAGTAGGATAGCTCTTGAGATCCATATTGTATATATATGTATATATCGCACCTCAGTTGTGCTTGAGTTTTGTAGCATGCAGCTTTATCAGTCTCCCCAGGATGGTATTATGCACTTAGCGTGCTTATGATCGATATTCAGTAATTTGTGTAATAGTGACGATTCAGCTTCGTGTATATTTCCTTATGTGAGTTTTATGATGGGATCGGGTGGCACGCCGCCACGGGTATGTTATTTGGATCGGGTTGTACGCCGCAACAGTGTGATGATGAGAAGGGTTAATATGTATTTATTTTTCTTATGTTTTATTTCCTAATTTCTGAGAAAAGTTCATATTAGTTGTGTGAGTGGAATAGTCCCTTCCTGAGTCATTTCTTATTTATCATGTTCGAGTTATGGCCTATTGGTGGAATGTGGTATCATGTGAGACTGTTGGTCATGTTTGGGGTGATTTGTTGTCTGAGAAGTTCATACTGGGTGAGACGGGATTATTGGATAAGGGATCGGTGCAATAAGGTTAAGTGAAGTGTATATTAAAGAACAAATACCATTATTCAGGTTCATAATCAAGTGATGATTCTAGTCAAGATGAGGTATTCAAGGATTTGTTAACTGTGCAGTTGGGTACAAATTTCTGCACATTTCTTCCGTTGTGGTGGTATCGTCAGCATTATAGCAGGGTGTATGCATATTTGTTATGAGGTGCATCGGAAGCACCAGATTCCTAAAGTTTTGGCTATTAAGGTTCAGGGAGTGCCATTGTGGTCAGATGATGAGTTATGCAATGCATGGTGCTGATTCAGCAAAGGTATGTAGTCATGTTCTGGTATGTCATGTGATAGTTGATACGGTGTTTATATACTGGAACTAGGCCTGGCAGAGAAATTTCAGGTGTTTGAATGAATTCTGAGCTTATTATATGGATAGAAGAAGGAATCTTCAGATTTGATCCAGCTAATGTACTCAACTGGGTTGTGGTAGCACGGGCAGGTGCACGAGCTGTTAAACAGTGATTTCAGATAACTCCACAAAGAAGTTCTTAGCACGTTCGAGGACGAACGTCTGTTTAAGTGGGGGAGAATGTAACGACCCAACCGTTTGTTTTGAGCTCTAGCACGTCGTTCAGCGGTTTGAAGTCGTGAGCAGCTCCATTTCAGGGATTATGACTTGTAGGTGTGGTCGGAATTGAATTTCGGAAAGATTAGAGTTGATTTGGAAAGAAAATTCTCATTTCAGAAGCCTTAAGTTAGAATAATTAACTAAGATTGGAATTTTGAGTAAACGACCTCCGGATCGGGATTTGAAGGTCCCAACAGGTTAGTATGATGATTTCGGACTTGGGCATATGTCCGAATCGGATTTTGGATAACCAGGAAACGTTTTGGCGTATATTATGGAAGTAAACATTTTTGAAGAAATTTCCTAAGTTTGGACTGAAGTGAATTTCAGTGATATTGATGTCCGTTTGGGATTCCGAGTTTGGGAATATTTTCGTATGGTCATTCTGGAGTTGGGAGCGCGATCAGAAGTGAATTTGGATGTCCGTAGGTCATTTTGGAGTCATTTGGTTAAACATAGAAATTTGAAAGTTTTTGAGGAATCCGACCAGAAGTGGAAATTTTGATATTGGGGTCGGAATGCAATTCAGGAAGTTGGAGCAGGTCTGCAATGTCGAATATGACTTGTGTGAAAAATTTGAGGTCAATCGGACGTGATTTGATAGGTTTCAGCATCGAATGTGGAAGTTTGAAAGTTCTAGGTTCATTAAGCTTGAATCACATTGCGATTCATGATTTCGGCATTGTTTGATGTGATTTCGAGGCTCGACTAAGTTCGAATGAGGTATTGGGTCTGGTTGGTACTTTGGTTGAGGTCTCGGGGGCCTCGGGCGTGTTTCAGATGCTTAACGGGTCAATGTTTTCCTTGATAGGGTTGCTGGTTTTATGGTGTGAGTACAACAGGTATTTACTCTATGCGATCACGTGAGTGGGTGTGCGATCGCATAGAAGGTTTTGGAGGCTGCTTGGATTTGGTCTGTGCGATCGCGTGGTAGTGTATGCATCGCATAGGGGAAGAATTGGAGGCCTGGGAATTTGCTTATGCGATCGCGTGTAGGTGTTTTTGATCGCAAAGAAGGATTTGTGAAGGCTGCTGGGTTGCCCTATGCGATTGCTGGGTTTTGTATGCGATTGCACAGTGGATTTTTGGGGGCTTTTGAGTTTGGCCTACGCGATCGCATGAAGGGGAGTGCGACCGCATAGAAGGGGTCGTCTAGGCAGAATGTTTATATCCGTGAATTATGGCCATTTCCTCACTATTTTTCATCTTGGCATGGCGATTTTGGGAGGCTTCAAGGGAGATTTTCATCATGCAGAATGTTTAAAATACACTTTTGGTACGGGCCGTTCGATCCTCGGCAGTGCATACACATGATTATTATATTGAGAGGTGCACTTATGGGATGGACCGTTCGATCCTCGGAAGTGCACATAGATGATTATTATATTGATAGATGCACTTTTGGTACGGGCCGTTCAATCCTCGGCAGTGCATATACATGAGTATTTTATTGAGAGGTGCACTTTTGGTACAGGCCGTTTAATCGTCGGCAGTGCACAGAGTTGATTATTATGACGGCTCAGGCCGGTTGTCCTTATCCCGTATGCGCATGCTAAATTGTTAAATGTTTTTCATGATTTTTGAAGTGATAAGATATTTGGGGGGAAATAAAGAAGTAATTGTTGATTTATGTTATTTTGGGGAAAACAAAGAGGAAATTGTCTATTTAAGATATTTAGGAAAATAATGAGAAAGTGGTAACTGTTTGTTTACTTTCAGTATTTACTTGGATTTTAGTGCCATATATATATGCTGCTTTACTACCTTTACATGCCTATCGTGTTCATCTTATACTATTAATTAATTTGCTGGCCCTTAGTGAGTGTCTAATTCGACCTCTCGTCACTACCTCTCTGAGGTTCTTAGGCGGGCGACTTACTGAGTACACGTTGTTTTTGTACTCATGCTACACTTGCTGTGCATTTTATTGCACAGGTACTTTCATATCAATGTGAAGGATTCAGAGACTTAGGCGAGCTGCATCATCCAAAGGCGATCCGCAGCTGACAGAGTCTCCCTCGTATTGTATTTATTTTCATTTTGAATTTCCTTCTCCAATTTGTATTTCGGACAGGCTTGGTAATGATTGTATAAATTCTTAGAAATTGCTCATGTAATTGTGACACCGGGTTCTGGGATGTGTTGGGATATATTTGCGAAAGTATGGTATTCAAACCATTGTTTTACTCGACAAATTTTATCTAGTTGATATGTAATAAAGTGAAAGGAAATGCTTTTCATAAATTTTGAAAATAGGAAATTGTTTCAATTAATTAATGATTGGCTTGCCTTGCAATGATGTCCGACGCCATCACGACCTTATGGATTTTGGGTCGTGACACTCATTATGTTCCAGGATATTTTAGTTTAAAACTTTTTGTATGGGAACTCATCTATTTTAACTTAGAATTGTTGATCAAACAATGTATTTATATTTTGTTTTTGTGTATGGATAATGTTAGTTGGATATTTCAATGTTATTTTGTAGTTTATATAAGTTAAGGTGTATAAAATTTTGTTGCATAAGAAATATTCCTCATTCTGCAACTATAAATATATATATATATATATATATATGAAATTACTAGGAAGAATCGTTGCAATAGACAATACAACTGTTGCAATAGACGTAGCAAACAATAATAGTAGCCCATAATACTGTTGCAATAGACTATAGATAATTGTTGCAATAGATCATGAAAACGTTACAAATTGTAACGACCCGGCCGATCGTTCCGAAAGTTATATCCCCGTTTTCCCCATTTATGCTTCTTTATTTGTTGTTCAGTTGTGTTGAGTTGTATCGAGTTGGTAGGGTTTGGTCCGGAGTGTAATTTGGAGGTCCGTGGTAGAATTAGGCTTGAATTGGCGAAAGTTGGAAATTTGACGATTTTGGTCGACAGTGGAAAGATTAGGTATCGGGGTCGGAGTGGAATTCCTGAAGTTTGAATAGGTTCATAGTGTCATTTATGACATATGTGCAAAATTTGAGGTCATTCATACGTGGTTTGATAGGTTTCGGCGTTGTTGGCGAATTTTGAAAGTTTAGAAGTTCTTAGGCTTGAATTCGAGGGTGATTTGGCATTTTGGTGTTGTTTTGGGTGTTATGAAGGATCAACTAAGTGCGGGCAGTGATATATGATTTGTTAGAATTTTTGGTTGAGGTCCCGAGGGGCTCGGGATTATTTTGGATGGGTGTCAGAGAGTTTGGAATTTGGAAAATGTAGCTGAATTTGGTTCCGGAGCCCGGTACATCTTTGTTATGATATTTAAAGGTTAACTGCGAAATTTGGTGAAAAACGGAGTTTGTTTGACGTGATTCGGACATCCGATTGAGAAATTATGAACTTTAAGAGTTTTTGTTGAAAATGATGAGTTTTGAGGTTTAATTCATAGATTTACATGTTATTTTCATGATTTTATCGCACAAGCAAGTCCGTATGATGTTGTTAGAGTTGCGTGCATGATTTGTTTAGAGCCCCGAGCAGGTGAGTTTCAGATAGACCACGGGGCGTTTTTCACTTAAAAGTAACTGCTGGTTTTTCATTTCTGGTGTCCAGGTATTTTGTCCTGTGCGATCGCATAGGAAAGTCCGCGATCGCACAGAGTAAAGTTTGAGGCCCTATTTGGAACCCTGTGCGAACGCACATATTTACCCGCGATCGCACTGCCCCAGGCCCCCTACCCTGTGCGAACGCACACCCCTCCCCGCTATCGCATTGCCCCAGCCCCCTTTACCCTGTGCGATCGCACATATTTACCCGCGATCGCATAGGGCCCCAACCCAGCTAATATAAAAACGAATTAAAATCGGGCAGAACCCTTTCTTCTCCAATTTTTCGAGGTTCCAGCCCTAAAAACAAATTTTCTTCAACAATCTTCATCCCCAATTCATAGGTAATCAATTCCAAACCTTGTTCTTTTAATTTCGTACTATTTTGCATCACTTTTAAAGC
This sequence comes from Nicotiana knightiana, assembly GCA_005239525.1. NCBI lineage: Eukaryota > Viridiplantae > Streptophyta > Magnoliopsida > Solanales > Solanaceae > Nicotiana > Nicotiana knightiana. Next base: position 81,152 of record ML399080.1, on the reverse strand, counting down.
AAAAACAAAGAATTTTCATGGTAAAAATCTAGGATTTTGGTAGAATTAGGAAGTTTTGTAAAAATTGAATTTTTATATCAAATTAAGGTCGGATATCAAACTAATAGCATATTTGGGTTCGTGGGTCAATGGGTAAACATAATTAGGTCCTAACCCCGAGTTTAGACAAAGCGGGCCCGGGGTCGGGTTTTCACTTTTTTTGAGAAAACTTAGGAAAAATTATATTTTTCAATAATTCTAGTTCCTTTAACATTAGTTAATGGTATTAGGTTAATTTTGATTAGATTCGAGCAAATTAGAGGTGAATTCAAAAGGAAAAGCAATAATTGAGCAGTGAGTGGCCTGCAGAGTTGAGCTAAGTGTTTTGTCTAACTTTGGCTTGAGGGAATAGGAGTCCCCACTTGTTTGTTATGTGAAACGCATGGGCGTGGTGTATAGGTGTGGTGACGAATATCTATGCACCACCCAAATTGTCTGTTAAACATGACCCTCTTCCCGTTCCCCACTTATTTGATCATTATCTTAATTGTTATATGTTCATTATTGCTTCTATGACTATTTGGCCTTGTTGATCTGTTGTTAGATATTGCTGTGATTATTTGGAAAGAGTATTGTTTGTTTGAGCTGGTTTCCTTGTGATATGTATAACGGTTGAGAGGTTTGGCATTATTTTTATGAATTATATATATATATATA
>ML399080.1:68243-80081 GCA_005239525.1 Nicotiana knightiana | reverse complement strand
AAATGCAGTCTAACTGTTTCGTAATTGTTGAGGTTCACGTGGTTATTGGGTTTCATTGAGTTATTTCCAATTGTTGTTGTAAGTGTGTTAAAAATGTTGGTTGTTCTCTTGAGTTTATCATAGTATATAAATACTAAGTTGGATTGACGGCATTACGGTGTTTACTTATATTCTGGTTGGTTTTATTGTGAAATGATATTGGTTAAAGCTTACGAGCTATATGATTTTCTGTTTGAAATTGTAGAAGTAACAGTATTGTGAAAGGCTTGGCCTGAATTGTGAAATTCTTTATTGTCACGACCCAAAATCCATAAGGTCGTGATGGCGCCGGAATCATTGTCAGGAAAGCCAATCATTAATTAATCAAAATAATTTCCGGTTTAAACATTTATAAAAACCATTTCCTTGCACTTTATTACATATTAACTAAATAAAAATCTACTAAGTAAAACAATAGTTTAAATATTACACTTTAGCAAATATATCCCAACACATCTCAGAACCCGGTGTCACTAGTACATGAGCAATTTCTAAGAACTTATACAATCATCACAAAGCCTGTCTGGAATACAAATTGGACAAGGGAATTTAAAATGAACGTAAGTACCGTACGAGGGAGACTCTGTCAGCTGCGGGTCGCCTCCGAATGATGCAGCTCGCCTAAATCTCCGAATCCTCCACATTACTATGAAAGTACCTGTGCAATAAAATGCACAGCAAGTGTAGCATGAGTACAAAAACAATGTGTACTCATTAAGTCGACCGCCTAACCTCAGAGTGGTAGTGAAGAGAGGTCAAATTAGACACTTGCTCAAAGTCAATTTAGAATATTCGAGTGTGACCCTAAGCATGAATATCTTAGGAAATTTATTAAAATCAGGAATAATTATTATCAACTCTTTCCACATTTAACACTTTAATCCTTCGTCATATTAATAACAGTTAATCATCATGAGTGATTTAATCAAATAACAATTTAATCAACATGAAGGAACAACTTCTGACAAAAATCTTTAATAACTTTAAATCTCTGTCATTTTAGTTGGCAACATAAAACTCCAGGACAGTAATCAGGCACAAATCATAGCAACTACGAAGTAAATATCATGCGCAAGCAATGCCGAGGGTCAAACGGCGCGGACCAACAATAATAAATTGTGCAGTGCCGAGGGTCGAACGGCTCGAACCATAGATGCATCTATCTGCCTCGCTCGCGAATCGATCATGCGACGCGGTTATACATAAAATAATAAGGCTAGCCTGCTCTCGAATCATACCTGCGACTCAGGTGCTCATATGAATACACACAAATACAGGGTCATCCTGCTCGCGAATCATACATGCGACTGAGGCACCCGAAGTTACACATGTCCATACAATAAGTCCCCATTTTTATCAAGAAAGCAGTTTTTTCACAGGAAAGTGGTAAAATTATTTTTATAGGGACATTAAATATAGCTCTCAAATCTTTGTTTTGAAACTCATTTGCCAAGTTTAATGATATTTCTATAATACAACCCTACCAGGTATACAATTATCCAAAGAGGAATCAATTATTTTTTTAGATGATTAAGAAAATAAACTCTAGTCTTCTTCAGATATTCAATTACGATTTCAATTATATTAGCAGTTCAACATTACAGGTAGGACCACAGGTACAACACGTAAGGCATGTTAGTGGGTCCTAGACTACTCGGACATGGCATAATAGTAGCTACGCACGGACTCCCGTCACCTCGTACGTATGTAGCCCCTGAATATAATAATATATACTTAATTAATCACCTAGGGGACAATTCCCTCTCACAAAGTTAGAAAGGAGACTTACCTCGCTCCGAGATTCCATAATCGGCCTCCAAGCCCTTCCGATGACTCTAAACGAACGCACTACGCCCCAAAACTATCCAAACAACGACAACCCAATAAAAATATACACTAATGTCACAACAATTCCAAATTATATAATTTCCTAACCCCGCTTAGTGAAATGACCAAAATGCCCTCGGGCTCACGTGCCCGGAATCCGAAATTTCTCGAAGATATTATCTACCCACATCCCTACTAATTCAAATATACAATTGACTCAAATATTCATGCTCAATTCGTGGCTAAAAATCCAAATTTTGATTTTCTAGGTTTCTTTATGATTCTCAAAATTTCCAATCAATTTCCATGCCTAATCCATGCATATAATCTTGTATTTAACTTAGAAGCATGAAGGAGTTTCCTACCTTGTCATTGCATGAAGAGATCCTTTCTTTGAAGCCTTCCAAGATCGCCTAAGCTAGAGAAGAAATGAAGAATCGGACAACAATTCACGGTTTAAGAACATTCTGCCCAACCTCGATTCCGCACCTGCGCTAGGGCTGCCTCAACTCCAGCCCAAAATCGCACCTGCGCCCTCTGTCCGCATCTGCGTCTTTGCAGGTACGGAAATACCATTGCACCTGCGCTCTCAGCCAGACCATCAATCCTTTGCACCTGCGGCTCTGCACATGCGGCTCCGCACCTGCGGCCAAATCCTCGCAGGTGTGGTCACACCAGATGAAAGCAACCTCAGCCTTCTTCAAACTCCCAAACTTGATCCGTTAACCACTTGGAATCCACTCGAGGCCTCCCGGGACCCCGTCCAATTATACCAACTTGTTCCAAAACATAATGCGGACTTGCTCGGGGCCTCAAATCACATCAAACAATATCGAAACCACGAATCGCACCCAAATCCCACCTTTATGAACTTAGAAATTTCTAACTTCTGCATCCGATGTCGAAACCTATCAAATCACGCCCGATTGACCTCAAATTTTGTGCACGAGTCATATTCGACATTACATACCTGCTCCAACTTTCGGAATTGCATTCCGACCTCGATATCAAACATCCACTTCCGGTCGGATTTCTCAAAAACCTCAAACTTCTTTCTTTAGCCAAATGACTTCAAAATGACCCCCGGACATCCGAATTCACTTCCGATCACGCTTCCAACATCAAAATTACCATACGAAGCTATTCCCAGACTCGGAATCCCAAACGGACATCAACATCACTAAAATGCGCTTCAAGCCAAACTTAGGAATTTTCTTCAAAAAATGCTGACTTCCACAATATGCATCGTAAGGCTCCCGGGTTATCCAAAACCTGATACGGACATACGCCCAAGTTCGAAATCATCATACGAACCTGCAGGAACCCTAAAATCCTGACTCAGAGGTCGCTTACTCAAAATTCCAATCTTAGTCCATTTCTCCAACTTAAGGGTTCTGAAATGAGAATTTTCTTTCCAATCTAACTCTAAACTTCCTGAAATTCAATTCCGACAACGCCCTCGGGTCATAATACTTGAAACGAAGATGCTCACAGCCTCAAACCACGGAACGACGCACTAGAGCTCAAAACGACCGGTCAGGTTGTTACATTCTCCCACACTTAAACCGACGTTCGTCCTCGAACGTGCTAAGAACTGCTCTGGAGTTATCTGAAATCACTGTTTTACACCTCGAGCATCTGCCCGTGCTACCACCACCCAGTTGAGTACATTAGCTTAATCAGATCTGAAGATTCTTCTTTTATCCATATAATAAGCGCAGAACCTAGTTCCAAGACTTGAAATTTTCTGCCAGGCCTACTTCTAACATATAAACATTGTATCAACTACCACACGATATGCCAGATCATGACTGCATACCTTTGGTGAATCAGCACCATGCACCGCATAACTCATCATCTAACCACAATGACACTCCCTTAACCTTAACAACCAAAATTTCACGAATCTGGTGCTCCTGATGCACCTCATAACAAATATATAGACTTCTTGTCATAATGCTGACGATACCACCACAACAGAGAAAATGTGCAGAAATTCATACCCAACTGCAGAGTTAACAAATCCTTGAGTACCTTATCTTCACTAGAATTATCACTTCATTATGAACCCGAATAATGGTATTTGTTCTTTAATATACACTTCACATAACCTTATCGCACTGATCCCTGATCTGATAATCCTGTCTCACCCAGTATGAACTGCCCAGACAACAATGTATTGGTAAAAGAAAGTTTCACGCGTTAGCTGATTCTAGACAACTCAGTTGGATACGTGGACCAAGGGAAACACGACAGCTGGACGTGATTCTATAAAGAGATACGGAACAAAGAGGCACGAATCAATAGACCATCGAGTCCATCAGCCACGACAAACTCAACCTGATCAAAATAGGGAAGGCACACGGCCAGAATGAATCTGGACAAAGCTACGGGCATATTCAAGGACCCACCATTGATTACTCGTACGTTATGTTACCGTACCCCAATTACCGTTATCCTTTGTAAAGCCCAATTAATGTCATAATTAGTCATTAATGGGTAATCATAGCAAAAGTTGTACGTTATATCAACGAATCTCCTATATAAGGGACGGGAATACAGCTTGTAAAGATCATCTGATTTTCGAATACAATCTACTTTGCTTTTCTATATTTCGGCAATATTGTCTACTACTCGTTTATCTTTATTTTAGTATTATTTCCTTGATTATCAGTAACCCATGTTCATTCTAGGAATAGCTTTGGTCAAAGGATCTAATTCTTTGGTTAAACAAAATAGTTCCATTACCGGGAATCTGATAATCGTTGTTTACTTTTCAAGTGATATCCTCTGAACTATGCCGAACTCCAACGACAATAACCAGCAAAAGAATAGAACCCTAGTTCCATCGCTTCAGGAACCCCACGTGGTTCAAGGGAACAATCCCCGGAAAGATCCCATAACGACAATAATAATAATGATCAAACGGTGGAACAAGATCGAGTAAAGCAAATGATTGCAGAGTATATGAGCCAAGCTTTGCAAGAATTTTTTAGGGGATTACCGGCAGCGTTACCTGCACCACCGACACTACACCCCAATAATACCATCACAATGGAAAATCCTCAATCTGGGTTGGCGAACTCAAGAAGGGGAGATACTCCTAATGAATCTCTCGAAGCAAGACCAGGTATGACTAATAACTCTGAACTACAAAAATTACTGCTAACCATGTAGAAATAGATGAAGGAGCAGAACGATCGTATCGAACAAATTCCTTGAGTACCACCTATTATCAAAGGCATTGATGTTGATAGGTATTCTCAACAACCTTGGAATCCAAGTGCGGCACCCTTGCCTATACCCAAAATTTTAAAATGCCTGATGTTTCCAAATATGATGGAACAACTGACCCACGTGATCATGTGACTACTTTCACTACTGGAGTAAAAGGTAACGACTTAACAAAATAAGAGATTGAATGAGTCCCTGTCAAAAAATTTGGGGAAACACTTACCAAAGGAGCCCTAACCTGGTATTCTCTTCTCCCTGAAGATTCTATTGATTCTTTTGTTGAGCTTGCAGATTCATTTATGAAAGCACACTCTGGTGCACAAAAAGTTGAGAAAATAATGGAAGACATATTCAAAATAAAACAAGGAGACATGGAACTGCTCCGTGAGTTTGTAGACAGGTTTCAACGAGAAAAAATACAATTACCCAGGGTGCCTGATAATTGGGCAGCCATGGCATTTACAAGCAACCTAAACGATAAAAGCTCAGAAGCCACGAGACGACTTAAGGAAAGTCTAAGAGAATTCCTCGCTACAACATGGAACGATGTATATAACATGTATAGTACTAAACTCAGAATAGAAGAAGATATCATTGCTCGTTCAAGAGATGAAGATCATTCCAGATCCAGACGTGCTGAATCAGACAGAAGATCAAGTAACAACATGTACGATCTTTACTTAGGACCCTCGGGACGTGATATTTGTCTCAGGTTCAAAAACACTAGGTTAGGCTATAGACCACCAGGAAGAGACGTAGTCTCATCCTCATCTAGATCCAGAAAAGATCAAGATGAACGACCTAGAGGTAGTACCCAAATTGGGGATCATACCTTTCATGTAAGTACTACTGAACTTGTCTCAATATTGAGGAACATGGGAGACAAGGTTAAGTGGCCTAAAGAAATGCGATCAAATCCAAATAGAAGGAACCCAGATCACTGGTGTGAATTCCATAAAAATCATGGGCACAAGACTGCGGATTGCAAATTTTTACAAGGTGAAGTAGAAAATTTATTGAAACAGGGCTATTTAATAGAATTGTTTAAGTGATAAAGGTAAACAGGCATATATGAAGAACAGGCAGGATCCCCCAAAGCCTCCTTCTCCAAAACGAACCGTCAACGTGATACACGGAGGTGAAGAAGTAAATAGAGTGGTCTGCAAAATGACCACAAAGTTCACAATTACACATGGAAAATGGGTTCGTGAAAATCCTCACAACGATGCTCTGGTAATATCTTTACTTATTCGTGACACTAAAGTAAAAAGAGTGTTGATTGATCCAGATAGCTCAGTCAATATCATTTTGCTAAGAGTCGTGAAAGAAATGCTATTGGGGAATCAAGTAATCCCAAGGGCACGAGCCATATCAGGGTTTGATAACTCTACGGTTATAACAAATGGCGAAATTTAGCTTAGCACTTATGCTGAGGGGGTGATCAAAAGTACCAGGTTCCAAGTCATCGATACTGACATGGCTTATAACGTAATCGTGGGAAGGCCATGGATCCACGACATGAAAGCAATACCATTCATCTTGAATCAGGTAATTAAATTCCCCTCTGAATGGGGGATTCAGCAAATTAGAGGCGATCAGCAAACTGCAAGAAATATAAACTCCGTGGTACACTACAACAAAAAAATAGAGGTGGAAGAATCACAAGATACAAGAATCTCCCAAGCGGGTAACACCGCCTAAACAGGCATGGAAGAAATTACTACCCAAATTGGTACGAAAGGTATTATTGCTGAAACATTTACGAAAGAAAATACTTACGAGAATGTGAACCAAATTACCACAGAAGGTGCATTAGACCACACGGATGCAGATTCCCGACCGGACGTCATTCTTGAACCGGAGGAAGACGAGCACATCAAAACAACTACGAAAGAGCTCGAAGTTGTTCCATTGTCTGAACAAAAGCCTGAACAGAAAGTGTATATAGGCACGAGGCTGGGCCCCGGTCGAAGAGGTAAGTTAATTGATTATTTAAAGGCTAATGCAGACTGATTTGCGTGGTCCCACTCAGATATGACAGGTATCCCACCAGAAGTGATGAATCATAAAGTAAATGAAGATCCATCCTTCGTACCTGTTAATCAGAAGAAAAGAAAGCAAGGACCATTAAAGAACCAAGTGATTAACGAAGAGGTACAAAAACTCTTGAAGATTGGTTCGATACGAGAGGTAACATACCCTAACTGGCTAGCTAACACCGTGGTAGTACCTAAAACGAATGGCAAATGGGGAGTATGCGTAGATTATACCGACTTAAATAAAGCATGCCCCAAAGATTCATTCCCATTACCACATATAGATCAAATGATTGATGCCACTGCATGTCATGAATTATTAAGCTTTTTAGATGCATATTCTTGTTATAATCAGATTAAAATAGATCCCTCAGATGAGGAAAAAAGTTCCTTTATTACAAACAGGGGTACTTACTGTTATAAAGTTATACCTTTTAGCTTGAAAAATGCTAGAGCAATCTATCAAAGGTTAGTGACTAAAATGTTCCAAGAACATCTTGGAAAGAGGATGGAAGTTTATATTGATGATATGTTGGTAAAATCAACACAAGCAGAAGACCATTTCAAGCATCTCTCTACTACTTTTGATATTCCACGCATGTATCATATGAAGCTAAATCCAGAAAAATGCGCTTTTGGAGTGCAATCAGGTAAATTTTTGTGTTTCCTTGTATCGAACAGAGGAATAGAGGTAAACCCTGCTCAAATTAAAGCAATAGAAGAAATACGTGATATTTTAACAAATAAAAAAGAAGTTGAAAGACTAACAACAAGAATAGTGGCTTTGGGAAGATTTATTTCTAACTCTTCCGAAAAAAGTTTTAAATTCTTCCCAGTTCTCAAAAAGCAGAATCAGTTCGAATGGACTGAAGAATCTCAGCAAGACTTCAAGAGTCTAAATATTTATCTATCGAAACCACTGTTGCTTTCAAAGCCAAAAGAACGGAAAAGATTGTACATCTACCTGGCTGTTTCAGAAATTCCTGTAAGTGCAGTACTGGTAAGAGAAGAAAAGGTAAGAAATCACCTATCTACTATGTAAGTAATACTTTGCTAGATGCTGAAACTAGATATCCACATCTGGAAAAATTAGCCTTAGCTTAAATAATGGCATCTAGAAAATTACGACCATATTTTCAATGTCACCCAATCACCGTTGTGACTTCATATCCTTTAAGGAATATTCTGCATAAACAAGAATTGTCTGGAAGATTAGCCAAGTGGGCCATAGAATTAAGTGAACATGAAATAATCTATCTGGCTAGGACTGCAATTAAGTCTCAAATACTAGCTGATTTTGTTGTTGACTTTAGTAATAGCATTATCCCTGAAGTAGAAAAAGAGTTACAACTTTTTAACGGTGCTAATCTGGGCCTACGGACCCTATTCACCGATGGCTCCTCAAATATAAAAGGTTTCAGCTTAGGCATAGTCTTAATATCACCCACGGGTGAAAAGACACGGAGAGCTATCAAGTGTTATCCTATAACTAACAATGACGCATAGTACGAAGCTATTATTGCAGGGCTTGAACTCGCACGGGAATTCTCAATCGAGAAAATCGTGATCAACAGTGACTCCCAACTGGTAGTAAATCAGATGCAGGGGACTTACATCGCTCGAGAGACTCGAATGCAACAGTACCTTTAAAAAGCACGAGAGCTCGTGAGACAATTCAAAACATGGAAGGTAATGCAAATATCTAGAGAGGAAAATGCAGAAGCAGATGCATTAGCTAACCTCGCAGCAGTCACAGAAGTAACAAACAAATACAATGCAATTTTCATCCATCAATTCCACTCAACGATCGACCAGGACAGGAATGAGGTAACTTTCAACAACTTAACCTGGGACTGGAGAAACAAAATTTTTAATTTTTTGCAGAATGGCACTGTACCTAAAGACTAGAAAGAAACTCAAGCACTTCGTTGCAAAGCTGCACGGTACTGCCTTATTCGCAACTCACTTTATCACAAGATATTCGGAGGACCCTAGCTAAATGCCTCGGACCAAACCAAACAGAATTTGTGATTAAAGAAGTCCACGAAGGACACTGTGGAAATCACTCAGGGGCGAGATCCTTAGTGAAAACCCTAATCAGAGCTGGTTGCTATTGGCCCAAGATGGAAGAAGAGGCCGAGAACTTCGTATCTAAATGCGACAGGTGCCAAAGGTTTGCCAATAACATGCATCGACCAGAAGAATTATTGCATCCAATAGTATCCCCATGGCCTTTCATGAAATGGGGTATGGACATAGTGGGACCTCTTCCCATAGCTAAAGGACTGGTACGGTTTTTGCTCATGCTAACCGACTATTTTACAAAATGGGTAGAGGCATAAGCGTTCAAAAAAGTGCGAGAAAAGGAAGTTAAAAGCTTCTTATGGAGAAAAATAATATGCCGATTTGGGATACCAAAGGAGATCGTGTGCGATAATGGCCCACAATTCATAGGCTCTCAAATCACAGAAATTTTTGAAAGTTGGCAAATCAAACGGATCACTTCAACACCATACCACCCCATGGCTAATTGTTAAGGTGAGTCAACGAATAAGGTCATCATCAACAATCTAAAGAAGCAGCTAGATAAAGCCAAAAGTAACTGGCCTGATGAGTTACCAGTGGTACTATGGGCATACAGAACAACTTCAAAAACAACCACGGGAGAAACCCCATCCGCACTTGTCTGTGGCTCAGAAGCCTTAATACCCTTGGAGATCGGCGAACCAAGCATAAGGTTTGCAACAGCCATGGAGGAAGTAAACGACGATGAATTGAGGACCAATCTGGACCTGCTCGAACCACGGAGAGAAGCAACATTGATACAGATGGAAGCTCAAAAACAAATCATAGAGCGTTATTACAACGGTAAGGCTCATATCAGGTAATTCAAGATTGGGGACTTCGTCCTCAAAAAATTCTTTTAATCAACGAAAGAAGCAGGCGCAGGAAAGCTAAATCCAAACTGGGAAGGACCCTACAAAATTCGAGGCATAGCTGGGAAGGGCGCCTATGAGTTGGAAGCTATGGACGACAGAGTTCTACCAACAAGCTGGAACGCCATCCACCTAAAGAAGTATCACTTCTAAGGGAAAGAAGTACCCCCGGTCAGGTATCCCACGTTTGATTTTATTTTGAACATTTAAAAATTTCACTAACTTTTTTAGATGATAGGCATAAAGCTAACCCATCACCAGATAATGATATTAGACCTGCAAAGACGCGAGGAAATAACACAATTCACGGTCAAGGGTTACACTTTCTAATGGATGCTTTAAAGGGTTAAGCAGTCATCATCTAAGAAACTATATACCTTTGAGTCCAGAATATTTTTCCTTTTCAGGAAAAGGACCACAAGGAAGGAATAATCAAGTGCTCGAGATCTCATTCTTCAAAGCTCAAACACTTGGGGGACTATACAGTATAGAAGGCTAAGACGAAGCAAAGAAGTCTATCAGAAAGTCAAAAGCTCGAGCCTGAGGACCCATCTACCCAACAAGACAAGTGATACGAGTAGAATCGAAAGATATCAAAAGAGTCATCCAAATACAAAGCCTAATGCAAAAATGCAAAAAAACCTCGAACATGTTCAGGCTGAAAGGAAAAATACTAGTCACGAGGAAGAAATGTACATCTTTATACTTATTCAAAACTGTTGTAACAAAAACAAGTTAGGGGTAAAAGATCATAATCATTTGTACTTACTCAAAAAAACTGTTATCAAATAAAACAGTTATGAATGAAAGATCAAAATCCATGTATTTGTTGAGAAAAATGTTGTCAAATAAAACAGTTACAGATGAAAAAGCATTTTCCTCATACTTATTATAAAACTGTTATCAATAAAAACAATTGCGGGTAGAAACCCCAATCTTTATAAAAACTGTTGTCACACCTCCTTTTTCTGACACAGGGTTGGATACGGGAGTTTTTCCACTTTACGTGACATTATGCGGATTTGGGATTTAGTTTTAGATCTCAGAGTCGCCACCCGAATTTTTTACGGTGTTCCGGGACACCATTTATTTATTGAAATCCCAAACCGAGGAAATTTGACTCTGTTTTAATTTGTCTGTGACCAGAAATCCGAGTAAGGAATTTTGTTAACCCAGGAGAAGGTGTTAGGCATTCCCGAGTTCCGTGGTTTTACCACGGTCGCTTAACTATTAATATTCGGCCTAATTATCTAATTATTTACATGTTTTAAACCCATTGTGCTTTTAAATTTCTTACTTTTTATCCGCCTTTTAATATTTATGGAATTATTTTAATACAAGTCACGATGGTGTGCCCTTGTTATTTTTAGACACGTTGCAAACCGCGCCACATGAAATGTACCCGCGGTTTATAACATGCTTATTTAATTAACGTTTTGAGTTAGAGTCGGGGACATGAGTTTCCACACCTGAGTGTAGATTAGGTGGCTTCGGTATAATATTGGATTTTTCTATCAAAATTTCGGACTAAAGGTCTCCATTCTACCTAGAAGGTCTCCTAAACGATATTCGTTGTTCTAAAAGAACATCTTATAGGCTATGGCCTCATCTAGCCTCGTTTTATCACGTCAGGCCATCCTAAGTCAGTTCTCCGTGTGATAGAACTGCTAGTTCTGAAAAGAATTTGTTTGTAGCCCATGATGGCAAACGTGGGAATCAGAATATCCTTCGTTCGCTCAGATATATATATATATATATATATATAT
>ML399080.1:0-62777 GCA_005239525.1 Nicotiana knightiana | reverse complement strand
TTCTCGAGAAGGAGGATTGACTTCTTCATCAGCAGGAGGAACATGAGCAACTAGGGATGAAGAGGCACGAGCAGCAGGAGTCTCACCATCAGGTGAAGAGGGTTATGACCTTGTTGATCCTTCTCCATGGCTTCATTAGTTTTAGCTATTTCAGCACTAAGGTCGAAACCCTCTTGACTTATTTTCGCCAATGTGTCAAGGAGAGAATTCATATATGCCCAGCTCACATCAACAGCAGCCACCTCTTCAAGATCTTCATAATCACTTTCCCATACTTGAAGCTCAGCTCTCAATCCGTCCTTCTCCGCTTCGGCAGCTTCATCGGCGGCCCTTAACGATACAGTCGACTCCTCAAGAGTTTGAACGTTATCTAAAGCATTATGAAGATCCTCTTAAGTACGGGTGAGTGATTGCACGAGCTCGCCTGAGTATTCATCCTTCTGCCCCAACCAGTTTATCAAGTCTCTAATCTCCTCTGAGGCGCGGGATAGCTGCTCAGCAAATGAGGACTCCAGAATACTCTTGTCTTTATCAGCCTGACTGGAAGAAGCCTTCTCTACTGCCAGTTATGCCGCCATGAGCCTCATCTGCCGCTTCAAGGTACTCTTTTCCTCTTCTAAGGCATCCATGTCAATCCTTAGGCTATCATATTGTGGTTTCCAAAAATCAGCATCGGCCTGCAACTCTTTTGTCTCCTAATCTGCATTTGAGATCCTCTTCATGAGCTCCACGCCTATAAGATTAATCTACAAGAAATAAACAAATTATATATGATAAATTTCATATACGAAAATGAAATAGGATAACCTGCACCATACCTTCAAATAGGTATGCACAACTTCATTGGCCCATGTAAGAGCACTATGGCTGGCTAGGTTGGTTTTCTCAGTGAGACTTATCAAAGGCTTGAGCCACACCTCGGGCTCACCCATTTTTTTGAAAAGATTCCCCTCACCTGGAACCTCTATTATCACCTGCCGCATCTCTCTGCTGGAAGACCTTACTTCCCTAGCAGAAGGCATGGAAGCAGGCAGAGATGAAGCAACAATAGGGACGGAGGGTTGAGGAACTGGAGAAGCCATGGGCAAAGCAACAGGCACAGAGGATTGAAGAGTTAAGGAAGCCACGGGAAAAGCAACAGGAAGAAGAGGCTCGAGTAAGGAAAGAAGCAGACACCCCACGAGCAGAGAACCCTATCAAAAGGGAAAAAGTTAAGCGACATAGAAAGAAGAGGCTCGAGTAAGGAAAGAAGTAAGAACAAAAGCTTCACTTACCGTGGGTCTTTACATGCCAACCGTACTTCCCAGCGAAGTACTTCCAATATCTCTCTTCTAAAGGAGAAATGGACAATAATTTTTCTACCCAATCACGGATACCAGAGACATTCTCAACAGTACCCATGATTGCTGAGAGAAGAAGAAACAGATACGGTGTTAGTAAAACATCTCAAGTAAGAACGAGGAAAAGAAACTAGATGTGAGCTAAAGCGTACTCACGTGAACGATTCCACTTCTCAGGGAAGGGAAGATTTTCTTCACCCACTAAACCAAAAGTGGGTACAACGACATACCGGAGGTACCAACCCCTATCCTTATCATCTCCAGGGGTAACCATCACTCTTTTACTCCTAGCAGTCAGAGTAAAAACCCCTTGACGAAACAAGGCAGGAGATATGAATAAGATAGTTGAAAGTAAAAGTATCTGAGTCTAAAGAAGCTAAACTCCTAAGACATGCAACAACTCGCCACACAAGCATACCAACTTGTCCTAAGCAAATATTGAAGAAACGGAAAAATTCAATTATGACTGGATCAGTGGGAGTTCTAAACCCTAGAGTAAAAGGGTAAGTATAAACAAAAGAGTATCCCGTCTTGTAAGACGTTATTCTTTGATTACTATTCGGAATGTAGACAGGGAAATCAGGCCTCCAAAAACATTCCCTACAAACAAGGGAAATCTGACCCTCAGTAATAAGGGTTGGATACCTTTCGACACTCTCAAGGGAAGAAGATTGGTCTATGATAACTTGATTATCTCTAGCAAAGACAAAATCATCAGGAATAATTTCTTCAACTCCAGGTTCACGAAGGCGTTCATCTCTACCTCTAGACAAAGACCGGAAAGCCCTAGCCCTCGAAGAACTAGAGACCTAGCGGAAGGAAACGAAACTATCTAAAAAGAAGAAAGGTGTCACTTCGAGACTGACGCATCCGTAGAAAGCCCTAAAAAGCACCGAGTAATTGCAGAACCAATCTGAGAAGGACACATGGTTTTAGAATTAAATAGAAGTGACAAACGACACTTATGATCAGAGAAGGATACAATGTTTCGAGGTAAAGCGACGGAAAAATATTCCCTCCATAGATGCGTATCCACTTACCAAATATTAATCGATAAATAAATGGTAAGTGGGTGACCTATCTATATTGGTAAAAAGAGTCTCACATGTTAGCTGGTTCTAGACAACTCAGCCGGATAAGTGGACCAAGGGAAACGCGACAGCTGGACGTGAGTCTATAAAGAGATACGAAACAAAGAGGCACGGATCAATAAACCATCGATTCCATCAGCCACGGGAAACTCAACCTGAACAAAATAGGGAAGAGACACAGTCAGAATGAATCTAGACAAAGCTACGGGCAGATTTAAGGACCCACCATTGATTACTCGTACGTTATGTAACCGTACCAATTACCGTTATCCTTTGTAATGCCCCATTAATGTCATAATTAGTCATTAATGGGAAATCATAGCAAGAGTTGTACGTTATATCAAGGAATCTCTTATATAAGGGACGGGAATACCGCTTGTAAAGGATCATCTGATTTTCGAATACAATCTACTTTGCTTTTCTATATTTCGGCAATATTGTCTATTACTCGTTTCCCTTATTTTAGTATTATTTCCTTGATTATCAGTAACCCATCTTCATCCTAGAAATAGCTTTGGTCAAAGGATATAATTCTTTGGTTAAACAAACAAGTCACCCAAAACATGACCAACAACCTCACATGATACCACATTGTGCCAATAGGCCATAACTCGAACATGATAAATAAGAAATGACTCAGGAAGGGACTATTCAACTCATGCAACTAATATGAACTTCTCTCAGAAAATAGGAAGTAGAACATAAGAAAGAATAAATATAGGAACCTTACTCATCATCACACTGTTGCGGCGTGCAACCCGATCCGAATAACATAAAATTTACATAAGAAGATATATATACGGAGCTGATTTTCTCACTATTACAAATTACTTAATATCGGTCATAAGCATGCTAAGTGCATAATACCATCCTGGGGAGACTGATAAAGCCGTAGGCTACAAAACTCAAGCACATTTGAGGTGCGATATATACATATATACACCCTGGATCTCAAGAGCTATCCTGCTTACATAACATCCCCACTACGCGGGACCTCAACACATAGGAAATTATCAAGTCGTTTCACAAATCACACCGCACAAATCATAATATCGCATAAATTTGACGAAGACGGAGCAACATTTGTTGTTCTAATACCTTTCCATGAAAAGCGCTCTACTGAAATGAACATGCCTGGCTCATACGGAGCCCATAATCAAATTTAAATCCATCTACAAACATGGAGTCCACCTTGCTCGCACCAACTAAGCTAATAGCTTTTACCTGGGTCCATATTAACCCACTTTCTCTCATAATACACAAGAACAACCATCATAGCCGGGACAAACACCCCACAATCCACAACCAAATGAACTGAATGCCACCCTGGCATAAATTCTCAATTAAGCAATATTGCACTTCTTTAAACTCAATCCAAATCTTCAATCCATCAAGTGACTACATGTCACACTTTATACAATCTTTTCATGGTCATGTTTCCACGACCTTCCACACAAGGAAACAAGTCTGCCCATCCATCACTGGCCATACTACGCTGTAAAACAAATCAAGAACCCATAACCAGGGTACAGAGCCCCTTCCACCGGATATCAATCTCAGGGGACACTGGAGATAATAGCAGCTTACACTGAACTTTCAAATCACTTTTTCTTGCTCTCCCGAGCTCATGACATCCTTATTTACACCGAACCGCAATCTCGATCCTTACTCCCAGTTACATACTGCTTACCGCACCTAACATGCCAATATGAGGTAGCGCAATAATTTCGTCATAACTGCCAAACCATCAATAGGGTGAACACTTCATCATATAGAAACCTTTTACTTAACTGAATTCAAGAGTATCATCTCAACACACGAGTGAATTCCCACAATCACCCATCATGCAAATCCTTAAGTAGTAGTCTATACCACTATAACCCTTTTGGGATCCACCTATACCTAACAGGCCATAGCACTCAAATGCTCCCACATGGAATCTATTACGACGAGCGACAAGCCCCGCACACACCGGCACAAACCACATGCATAACTAATCACATCAAAGGAATTGACCACTGCCGTAAATGTGCCATTTCAATCATGGATAATCAATCTATTTGTTGTTAATCATCTTCATTTGCCGCAGGAATAATTGCAACTTCCTTCAACTCGTAGCAACTCAACCCTCACTCATCCCGAGCGACCTTGATTCACGAGACTATGCCGCCAAAATCCTGCAACCCGTCTCCTACCATCCTGATAATCTTTCTACAATCCAGAGTTTATTTCTCTCACTCCTCCAATACTACCCTGCATGCTGAAAATAACATAGAACACTCCAACCATTTTCCCTTTCTCTGAAATTATGATGCAAAAGCTCAATTCTTGATCATACGGCTTCCTTTAACCTTTAAACGCTGCATTCTTAACATTGAATTCACTGGGACCGCTATGGAGAGTCACCCACTTTGAATGTTCCCCAATACAATCAACTCCAAGGATCTCCTAGCACATGAACACCCTTTTCAATGAAACACGTGGCTGAGTCACTGCCCTTACAACTCACCTATGCCTTAAGCATAAATTCTGAATCTTTCAAAGCCTAACCCTAGTCCAACAGGGCCAACCTTTGCACACATTTATCAAATCCCACGCACGATCACCATTTTACTCCTTTCCCATTAGCTGAAATAACTTGCCAACATGCCGACAATTCGCAACCCTATGATAACACAATCCTGCAACCCAACTGCAGATGGTGGGACTCCCCCACTTAGCCCGAAGCTACTCCGTACACCACTCTAGAGCCTGCTGAGATCCTTTCTCCTTCGTTAACATGAATCTTGCTCAACCGATCCATTCAATTCTTCCAAATTCTCTTGCTAGAACTCCCTAATCACTCAAATTCTCTAGCATCATTCACACATTCTGCCTCCTACCGAACAACCACTAGAATCCCTCACAGAGACTTGCCAACCACACGACCGCTAACATACTCACGGGAGGTAACCCACCTATGTAATTCACAGACTGACACCTTCCAACGACGTTAAAATGCACACTCTCTGCGACTTCAATACCCCATCCTACGCCCTGCTTAATTTACCAACATTACTAGTTTGTGCGCTCCTCATGGACATCCATTAAATGCGCGACAATATCTTCAAATTCCAAGCTATGCTGCCGCTCCCCCACATTGCGACTGCTCGACTTCCACTTCTTACACCTGACCTCCTAGAAATAGAACCACCACCTAGTCTCACTTCAGGATCATTCTCTGTAGCTTTCAAACCAGCAGATCACCATGACTTCAAGCTCTCTGAAGATCACCTTTCTCTAGCTGCCTTAATCATCAACACTTAGCCGGTACTGAACCACCGCACAACACGGTCTCTACCAACAGCATTCTTCATTAATTCTTCTCAATACTCTAACCCTACGCAACCGAAGAAACCATAGCACTGACAAACTTAACACATTCCATTCGATCAATGACGACGACTTCACGTCACAGGTGCATATCCCACCTCACTTGAAGACACCAAGTCTTACTACTTTATCAACCCCAACATACGTGAAAGCATTCTATCATCATACCGGCATCACGCGATAACCAATCGCAAGCATCATCACCACTTGAGCATAGCCTCAATGCTCTCAAACCCACAGCTACTGAGTTGAAACAACATATTATCCCTCCACAAGGCAATGACAATAGCCTCAATCAACTTCGCAGGGAGAAACATCTTGCACTGCATCCATAGCACCATTTCAATCCCTCAATTCCTGATTCTTAGCAAGTGCTTCGCGACGCGTAAGATTGAGTAAGAATGAACATAGGCATAAGCCTCAAAGGAATCAAATCGCACGATGAGGAATCAAGAAGGGAAATACTCGTAACAGCCCTGTAGCCTCTCGAAGATAAGTACAAACGTCTCCGTACCGATCCGCAAGACTCTACTAGACTTGCTCATGACTTGTGAGACCTAAGGGAACCTAGCGCTATGATACCATGTTGTCACGACCCAAAATCCATAAGGTCGTGATGGCGCAGGACATCATTTTCAGGCAAGCCAATCATTAATTAATCGGAATAATTTCCGGTTTAAACATTTATGAAAAACATTTCCTTGCACTTAATTACATATTAACTAAATAAAAATTTGTTAAGTAAAACAATAGTTTTTATATTACACTTTAGCAAATATATCCAAACACATCTTAGAACCTGGTGTCACAAGTACATGAGCAATTTTTAAGAACTTATATAATCATCACAAAGCCTGTCCGAAATACAAATTGGACAAGGGAATTTAAAATGAAAGTAAGTACCGTACGAGAGAGACTCTGTCAGCTGCGGGTCGCCTCCGGATGATGCAACTCGCCTAAATCTCCGAATCCCCCACATTGCTATGAAAGTACCTGTGCAATAAAATGCACATCGAGTGTAGCATGAGTATAAAAACAACGTGTACTCAGTAAGTTGCCCGCTTAACCTCAGAGAGGTAGTGACGAGAGGTCAAATTAGACACTTGCTAAAAGTCAATTTAGAATATTCAAGTGTGACCCTAAGCATGAATATCCTAGGAAATTTATTAAAACCAGGAATAATTATTATCAACTCATTCCACATATAACACTTTAATCATTCGTCATATTAATAACAATTAATCATCATGGGTGATTTAGTCAAATAACAATTTAATCAACGGGAAGGAACAACTTCTTCCAAAAATCTTTAATAACTTTAAATCTCTGTCATTTTAGTTGGCAACTTAAAACTCCAGGCCAGTAATCAGGCACAAATCATAGCAACTATGCAGTAAATATCATGCGCAAGCAATGCTGAGGGTCGAACGGCGCGGACCAACAATAATAAACTGTGCACTGCTGAGGGTCGAACGACTCAAAATAGATGCATCTATCTGCCCCGCTCGCGAATCGATCATGCGATGCGGTTATACATAAAATAATAAGGCTAGCCTGCTCGCGAATCATACCTGTGACTCAGGTGCTCATATGAATACACACAAATACAGGGTCACCTGCTCGCGAATCATACATGCGACCCAGGCACCCGAAGTTACACATGTCCACACAATAACTCCCCATTTTTATCAAGAAAGCAGTTTTTCTCATGAAAGTGATAAAATTCTTTTTACAGGCACATGAAATATAGCTCTCAAATCTTTGCTTTGAAACTCGTTTGCCAAGTTTAATGATATTTCCATAATATAACCCTACCAGGTATACAATTATCCACAGAGGATACAATTCTCTTTTTAGATGATTGAGAAAATAAACTCTAGTCTTCTTCAGATATTCAATTACGATTTCAATTATATTAGCAGTTTAATATTACAGGCAGGACCACAGGTACAACACGTAAGTCATGCTAGTGGGTCCTAGACTACTTGGACATGGCATAATAGTAGCTACGCACGAAATCCCGTCACCTCGTATGTACGTAGCCCTTGAAGATAATAGCATATACTTAATTAATTCACCTCGGGGACAATTCCCCCTCACAAATTTAGAAAGGAGACTTACCTCACTCCGAGATTCCATAGCCGGCCTCCAAGCCCTTCCGATGACTCCAAACGGACGCACCACGCCCCAAATCTATCCAAACAATAACAACCTAATGAAAATATACTCTAATAGTGCAAAAACTCCAAATTATATAATTTCCCAACCCCGCTTAGTGAAATGACCAAAATGCCCTAGGGCCCTCGTGCCCGGAATCGAAAATTTCTCGAAGATATATTCTACCCATAGCCTTACTAACTAAAAAATACAATTTACTCAAATATTCATGCTCAATTCGTGGCTAAAAATCCAAGTTTCCGTTTTCTAGGTTTCTTTAAGATTCTCCAAATTTCCAATCAATTTTCATGCCTAATCCATGCATATAATTTTGTATTTAAATTAGAAGCATGAAGGAGTTACCTACCTTGTCATTGCATGAAGAAATCCTCTCTTTGAAGCCTTCCAAGATCTCCTAAGCCAAAGAAGAAATTATGAAATGGCCAACAATTCACGGTTTAAAAATTCTGCCCAGCCTCGATTCCGCACCTGCGCTCCCGCAGGTGCAAATAATCTCCCGCACCTGCGGCTGCTTCAACTCCAGCCCAAAATCTCACATGCGCCCTCTGTCCGCATATGCGTCTTCGCAGGTGCGGAAATGCCATCGCACCTGTGCTCCCAGCCAGACCATCCATCCTTCGCACCTGAGGTGCCATAGCCGCACCTGCGGCCAAATCCTCGCAGCTGCTGTCACACCAGATGACAACAACATTAGCCTTCTTCAAACTCCCAAACTTGATCTTTTAACCACCCGGAATCCACCCGAGGCCCCCCGGGACTCCGTCCAATTATACCAACCTGTTCTAAAATATAATGCGAACTTGCTCGAGGCCTCAAATCACATCAAACAACATTGAAACCACGAATTGCACCCAAATCCCAACTTTATGAACTTAGAAATTTCCAACTTCTCATCCGATGCCGAAACCTATCAAATCACGTCCGATTGACCTCAAATCTTGCGCACAAGTCATATTTGACATTACAGAATCACCATACGAAGCTATTGGCAGACTCGGAATCTCAAATGGACATCAAAATCACTAAAATGCACTTCAAGACAAACTTAGGAATTTTCTTCAAAAATGCTGACTTCCACAATATGCATCGAAACGATCCCGGGTTATCCAAAACCCGATCGGGACATACTCCCAAGTCTGAAATCATCATACGAACCTGCAGGAACCCTCAAATCCTGACCCTGAGGTCGTTTACTCAAAATTCCAATCTTAGTCCATTTCTCCAACTTAAGGCTTCTGAAATGAGAATTCTCTTTCCAATCCAACTCTAAACTTCCTGAAATTCAATTCCCACCACGCCCTCGGGTCATAATACTTGAAACGAAGCTGCTCACATCCTCAAACCGCGGAACGACGCACTAGAGCTCAAAACCACAGGTCGGGTCATTACATTTATGAATAAATAAATATGATATGTCTGGTGGGAGCGGGTTGCACGCCGTAACAAAGAGTGGTAAGGGTGGACAGGTGGGATCGGGTTGCACGCTGTAATAAGAGCAATAAGGGTGATATATTTAGGGAGGAGCAATAAGGGAGGACAGGTGGGAGCGGGTTGCACGCCGCAACAAGGAGCGATAAGGGAGGACATTTATATTTTTACTGATTTTCAAAGAAAATAAAGATTTGAAAAGCTAAATGTTTATTTTTACTGTTTTTTTTCTAAAACAAAGATTTGAAAATTTCTATTTTATATTACTATTTTCATATTTTGGCACTACTTTTATTCAAACATTGGCTTGCCTAGCAAGTATGGTGTTAGGCTCCATCACGATCCCTGAGGTTGGGAACTTGGGTCGTGACAAGTTGGTATCAAAGCACTAGGTTGCTTAGGTCTCACAATTCACAAACAAACTTGGTAGAGTCTGAAGGATTGATATGGAGACATCTGTACTTATCTTTCGGAGGCTATTGAGTTAGTAAACAACTCCATTTTATTCTACTCTATCGTGCGAATTTATTCTACCATTGATGATTGAACTTGTCTATTCTTTTCGTCGCACAAAATCTCGACAACACGCAAAGCGTCTACAACCGGACAAGAGATGAAGCACCAATGACAGCCACGATTAGGGGAAGAGACAGAAGCAGAGCTCATTCTAAAGCTCGAACATCGTCACCTATTCTACAGTCTCAAATGGATCTAGATACGGAGGTTCTAGCTCAGTCGGTACATGTAGGACTAATACAGATTCCAGAAGGATTTATAGCTACTCCAGTATTGCAAAACAACGGAATAGTTGAAAGCAACGGGGTTGATTTATTTGAGTTGTGAAGTTTAACATTGTGGATTATCAGGCATTGTGACCTATGACTTCGTGCCAAGTGGGGAAGTCCACTATCAAGGAATAGATTGTGGGGTTATGTGTTATATCAGTTTTGGCTTGGAAAGTATAAGGCCTGAGATTTTGCAAGAGATAAAGCTGAGACTTGCGATATGTGTGCCTCCTTAATAACCATATATCTCAGTACCAACAGAGTTATACAGACAACTTTAAATCTACAGAAGGTCTACTCAGCGTGGAAGTCACGGTTGCGGATTTTGGGGTGTTCTAGAGGGAGTACAGTGGTTGACAAGCTTCTAGACTATATGGTTCATGCAAAGGTTTATCTGTATAGAGCTCTACCTTTAGGGTCATTGTGCATCAATAAGGTAAGAGTTACCCCAAGGAATAATGAAGGGTTAATGAATAAGTGGGGTAGCTCAACGGTGTTGAGTTAACATGGTAAAGGAGAAACAGGTTGCCGGTGGTCTAAGCAAGCCTACGAAGAGGACGACCAGTCATTGCAACACCAACTATTTGACTCAATTCTCATAATGCTTTTGAAAGAGTTTGTTTCTCGAACATTCCATTTTGCGTGGCGCTTAGGGTTTGAACGATTATGTCAGGTCACCATGACAATGTCAGAACATGCCATCAGGTTCGATAAGTTAGCATGTCATACTCCTACTTTGGTTCATATAGCCAGAGAGTAAGTCTACAGACTCATTAAAGGACTCAAATATGATTTTAAAATTTTTTTACGACTCAAGGCAGGTTGATACTTCATTTCGACTAGTGATAGAAATTGTCCTAGACTTGGGAGAGTCCTATTTCATCAGAACACTCAGGCTACATGCCCCCTTTGCAGTTACAACTCAACTACATGACCAGCTAGGGAAAAAGGAGTCGGAATGTCGAAAGTGGAGGTTAGATTCCTAGAGGTGGAGACCCAGCTTGTTGATATATTTTCTATGGTATGGTTGAGGTCGTTACATTAAATGGTGTCATTACAAGAGAAATCTCTAATTATTATAAAGTGATGATTTCCTGAATTTAATATGGTTATGCGTATCTAATAAAATTCTTCTAATATGCTCCACTCTCGAGTGAACTTCTTAAATCAAAATCTACTTATGTGTATACTTTTATTGAGAAACTCTATGGAGATAGCTATGTTTATCATTAGGTGTTGTAGTTTTGTTTAACGGAGAATATTTAAAAGAAGAAAAATGGAAAGTTTTGATTGGCACGATATGCATGCTACTTGTGATTCAGAATTGAGGGAGAGATCCTCGCATTTTAATATGATTTGAGATGTTTAAATTGGGCTACGAGCCGCGCTGGAAGTTATGTAAGGAAGAGGTCCTTGTGATGGAAATTCTTGTGTTTAAATTCTCCTTTGTGAATTAAACTTTTACTATAGTACTGGTAGGGAGTCATGCTAGTTATGCTTATTCAACAATTTATGTATAAAATAATGATGATTATCATAATAATAAATGAATAAATAATAATAAAAGTTATACTAATAATAAGTAAATAAATAAATAGATAAATAAATTTAATTAACTGTGCATAATTTGTCAAATCTGTGTTATAATTATTGATCTTTGACCTACGAGGTATGTGCACGCCCGTGTGGCGTTAAATGAGACACGTTAATTCGGGTATATAATTATGAGGTCTTCATGAATCGCATCTCGTTATCAGTATTGTGAAGGGTAGAAAGGGGATTATTGTTACGTGAAGTTATTGGGTGATTCTGTAATTGATTATGAACAACTATTAAGATCATATTGAGACGAAAGGGTGTTCCATTCAAATGGTCAGACGAGTGTGGGTGGAACTTTCAGAAGCTCAAGATGGATTTGACTACGGCTCCAGTGTTGGTGACGCCCACAGGTTCAGGATTGTGCACTGTGTATTGTGGTGCATCTCGTATTGGATTAGGTACATTATTAATGAATGATGGCAAGGTGATTGAATATGCGTCTCGGCAGCTGAAGGTCCATGAGAAGAATTACCCTGTTCATGACTTAGAGTTGGCAGCCATTGTTCATGCATGGAAAATTTGGAGGCACTATCGTTATGGCGTGCCGTGTGAGGTTTTTACTGACCATCGCAGCCTCCAGTACTTATTCAAGCAGAAAGATCTAAATTTTAGGCAGCGGAGATGGTTAGAGTTGCTAAAATATTATGATGTCACCATATTGTATCACCCAGGGAAGTCCAATGTGGTGGCCGATGCATTGAGTAGAAAGGCAGCGAGTATGGGCAGCCTTGCATATATTCCAGTTGGTGAGAGACCGTTGGCTGCAGACATCCAGACGTTGGCTAATCAGTTCGTGAGGTTGGATACTCCCTGCAGTGTCCTAACTTATATTGTTGCTCGGTTACCTATAATTGACAGTATCCGAGAGCGGCAGGATGAGGACCCGCATTTGATGGTCCTTAGAGACACACTTCGGCACGGTGGTGCCAAGCATGTTAGAGTTGAAGATGATGGTGTTTTGAGGATGCAGGGTCGGTTATGTGTGCCTAATGTTGATGGCCTTCGTGAGTTGATCCTTGAGGAGGCTCACAGTTCTAAGTATTCGACTCACCCCGGTGCAACCAAAATGTACCAACACTTGACGCATCATTATTGGTGGAGAAGGATGAAAAACGACATTGTCGCGTATGTGGCTCGTTGCTTAAATTGTCAGTAGGTAAAGTATGAGCATCAGAGACCCGGTGGTTTTCTTCAGCAGAGAGAGATTCCTGAGTGGATGTGGGAGCATATCAATATGGACTTCGTTGTTGGGCTCCCACAGACTCAGAGGAAATTTGATGCGGTTTGGATTATTATGGATAGGCTGACTAAATCAGCACATTTCATTCATGTGGAAAGTACTTATACTTCAGAGTGGTTGGCTGAGTTACATATTTGGGAGATAGTTCGCCTTCATGGTGTGCCCGTGTCTATCATTTCCGATCGGGGTACACAGTTTACTTCGCACTTTTGGAGAGAAATTCAACTTGAGTTGGGTACCCGAGTAGAGTTGAGTACAACATTTCACCCTCAGATTGACGAGTAGTCCGAGCGTACCATTCAGATATTGGAGGATATGCTTCACGCTTGTGTTATTGACTTTGGAGGTTCGTGGGTTCAGTTCTTGCCGTTAGCGGAGATTTCTTATAATAGTTATTAGTCGAGCATTCAGATGGCTCCTTATGAGGCATTATATGGTAGACGATATAGATCTCTAGTTCAATGGTTTGAGTCGGGTGAGGCTCGGTTATTGATTACAAACTTAGTTCCGGAGGCCTTAGTTAAGGTCAATATTGTTCCGAAGAGACTTCGTGTAGCTCAGTCTAGACAAAAGAGTTATGCCGATCGAAAGGTCCGTGATGTGGCATTCATGATTGGAGAGCGAGTATTGCTTCGTGTGTCGCCTATAGAGGGTGTTATGAGGTTTGGGAAGAAGGGAAATTTGAGCCTTAGTTATATCGGGCTGTTTGAGATTCTTGATAAGGTGGGGGAGGTAGCTTACAGACTTGCATTGCCTCCAGAGTTATCCTCAGTTCATCCGGTATTCCATGTGTCTATTGTCACGACCCAAAATCCTAACTTAGGTCGTGATGGCGCCCAACAGCGGGGTCAGGCAAGGCAACACTCAATTTACTAAGGTTTCTTTCTTATTTGATTAACCATTTCAACATATACTCAGCTTTTAAAACTTAAAACATAAACCGACAAGGATAATTAGCCAGTTTGTAATCAAAAGCGGTCATGAGGAGGCGTGAGACAATATATATACAGACCCGTAATCCATAATAACTATCACGTGTGTGCCAGGAACGAGTGTCACACGTCCTACGGGCATATTAACAGAATATACAAAAGATATAATATATAGTCCCACTGTCTGAAAGAAATAGACGGGAAATAAGCAAAAGAAACTCCATAATGCTGCCGGAGATCGCTAGGAGAAAGCAGCTCACCGTGAAGTCAGGTCCGTCTATAATCAGAATCAAGCTCCGGTTTGACAACCAGGTGCACTAGCCTAAGAACCAGTATAATTAAGTACAGAAGCGTAGCATGAGTACATAAATATATATGTACCTAGTGAGTATCCCGCCTAACCTCGAAGAGGTAGTGACGAGAGGTTGACTTGACACTCACTAAGGTCCGACAATATAATTTAACAGAATATGATGAAGACGGTAGGAATGTAAAAGCAGTGAAGCAGCAAATATATAAGGCACTGAAATCCAAGGAAGTACTGGAAATAAATAAACAATTACTACTTCACCTTCCCCCAAATATATGTCAAATCAATGTCCATGAATTTAGTAACAAATAAATCATGCGTATACAGGATAAGGACAACCGGCTTGAGCCATAAGATAGTCGTATCCGTGCACTGCCAAGGGTCGAACGGCCCGAACCATAAGTGCACCTTACCATAAAGTACTCACATATATGCACTGCCGAGGATCGAATGGCCCGAACCATAAGTGCATCTTTACCATAAAGTAATCATCTCTATGCACTGTCGAGGATCGAACGGCCCGAACCATAAGTGCATCTTTAAATCCACCGTGGCATACGACCCGCTCCCATACGAGTGGAGGAAATCACACTCTGCTCGCGGAATGTAAATTGCGAAGCGGTCACATGCACACACGACATTCCTTTTTAAATTACTTTTCAGTAAACAATTCCTTACAATGTTTTCTCTCAAATTCCATGATCTCAAGGAAATAAGGCGCATGTAACATTTAATTTATTAAGCATATAGTTCATTTCAAGTAAAACACAAGCCATTATGTGGACCTAACTAACCGGACATAATAAAAGTAGCCGCTACGTATGGACTCTCGTCACTTTGTACGTACCTAGCCCCCACAATTATCACACATAGAATTTAAATCACCTACGGGGACAATTCCCTCTTACGAGGTTAGAAAGGAGACTAACCTCGCGTCGCACCTACTCCCCGGGTCAAGAATGCACCCGAAACTCCGAACTCGTCACCCAAAGGACTCGAAGCTAACCCAATATTACGTAAATATATCAAATTATACTCAAAGCATGGAATTCTCCTATTATTTAGTCAAATTCATCATTCTTGAAGAAATCCCAAAATCCAACCCCGGGCCCGCATTGCTCAGATTTCAAAAATTCTTGAAGGAAGCACTCACCCACAACCTAAGGATCATTAATATATGATTTTGTATGATTTCATAGCCAATTCACGGGTAATACTCCAGATTCTCGAAAGCCCTAGGTTACTATCCAGTTCCTTATTTTTTCACTAATTAGGTAGTTAACTAAACTAGGAAGTCATGCATTAACTATCTTTAGGGTAGAATTTACTTACCTCACAGTGGCTGGGTCGTGGGCTCTTTTCCAAGCTCTCAAACTCGTCTATGGTGGAAGAAAATGGAGTGAAAATAGTATAATCCCGCACTTAAAGACCTTACTACCTACAGGGGCTTCCGCACCTGCGACTCGACGACCGCTCCTGCGGTTTCACACCTGCAAAAAATGGGACAGGGGCCTGGGCTCGCATCTGCGGGCTGGAGTCCGCACCTGCGGGAAGGAGCCCGCACCTGCGAGAACTGGGCAACCCACCAGAGGGTCGCACCTGCGAGGCTTGGACCGCAGAAGCAATCTCGTACCTGCGTCTGGGCAACTGCACCTGCGGTCACACCAGATCAGGTGCACCAGCAACTGCTTCAGCTAGTTTTTGGCCTCGTTTGGTGCCCGAGAGGCACCTGGGCCCACCCGAGCCCCCGTCCAAACATACCAACAAGTCCCAAATCATAATAATTATTCGCTCGAGCCTTCGGAACACCCGCAACAATGCTAAAACTCAAAATCACACCTCAAAACCCCTAGAACCAACTTTAGGAACTTTAAGTTTTCTTGACTTCACTAACAATGCGCTGAGCCGACCTATACTACTCGAAATGACACCAAATTTTGCAGGCGCGTCATAAATGACATAACAGAACTATTTCCGGTCTCGAAATTCTGTTCGTACATTGATAACACAAAAACACGTCCCAAACCACAATAAGAACTTAAAGAACTCTTATTTCAATGTTGGGTGCCGAAACGCTCCCGGGTCATCTGAAACCCATTCCGAACATACGCCTAAGTTTGAAATCATCATACGAAGCTACCGAAACCGTCGAAACCCGATTCCGAGTTTGTTTGCTAAAATTGTTGACCGAAGTCAAGCTTGTCCTTAAAGGCCAACCTGAAGGAACCAAGTGTTCCAATATTGCTCTAAACACTTCTGAATCCCAGACCACCCGCCCCCGCAAGTCATACATCACAATAAGCCACTATGGTAAGTCTCATTTAGGGGAACGGGGTCCGATAACGCAAAACGACCGGTCGGATCATTACATTCTCCGCCTCTTAAATAAACTTTCATCCTCGAACGGGTATGAAGAAGTGCTGAATAAGTGCGGATATCTGTTCTGCATGTCCTCCTCGGACTCCCAGGTTGATTTCTTGAATGGTTGGCCCCTCCATTGGACCTTCACTGCAGAAACTCTCTTGGACCTCAACTGGCGACCCTGTCTATCAATAATAGCAACTAGCTCCTCCTCGTAGCCCAACCTCTCATCCAACTGAATAGTGCTGAAATCAACCACGTGAGAGAAGTCAGCGTGGTACCTCCGGAGTATGGATACATGAAAGACCGGATGAACTCCTAATAAACTGGTAGGTAAAGCTAGCTCATAAGCAACTTCCCCAACTCGCCTCAACACCTCGAAGGGACCTATAAACCTCAGGCTCGGCTTTCCCATCTTCCCAAACCTCATAATACACTTTATCGGTGAGACCTTCAACAAAACCTTGTCTCCCTCCATAAATGATACATCACGCGCCCTCTAGTCCGCGTAACTCTTATGTCTGGACTGTGCTGTATGGAGCCTCTCCTGAATCAACTTCACACTCTCCAAGGCATCCCTCACCAGGTTGGTACCATATAACTTAGTCTCGCCAGGCTCAAACCACCCGATAGGGGAACCACATCACCGAACATACAAAGCCTCAAATGGATCCATCTCGATGCTGGACTGATAACTATTATTCTAATCAAACTTGGCAAAAGGCAAGAACTGGTCCCACTGACCTCCGAAGTCAATCACGCATGCCCTGAGCATGTCCTCCAATATCTGAACTGTACACTCCGACTGGCCATTAGTCTGAGGGTGGAATGTTGTGTTGAGGTCTATTTGGGTGCCTAACCCACTATGCAATGCTCTCCAGAAGTGTGAGGTGAACTGAGGACCTCGATCTAATATAATGGACACCGGCACACCGTGCAACCGGACTATCTCCTGAATGTAGATCTGGGCCAACCTCTCAGAAGTATAAGTAGTAGCCACTAGAATGAAATTCGCCGACTTGGTCAATCTATCCACAATGACCCAAATCGCGTCAACCTTCCGCAAAGTCCGAGGCAACCCAACTACGAAGTCCATAGTGATGCGCTCCCATTTCCACTCAGGAATGGGAATCTGTTGAAGTAGGCCCCCTGGCCTCTGGTGCTCATACTTCCCCTGCTGGCAATTAATACACCTAGTCACATACTCCACAATGTCCCTATTCATCCGCCTCCACCAGTAATGTTTCTTCAAATCAAAGATACATCTTTGTAGAACCAGGATGAACAGAATACCGAGAACTGTGTGCCTCCTCTAGAATCCTCTCCCTCAGGACATAAACATTAGGAACACATAAACGACCATGAATTCTCAGAACACCATCTCGCCAATAGTAACCTCCTTGTCACCACCCCGTACCAATGTCTCCGGAAGCTCTGCTAAGCACGGATCATCGAACTGCCGGGCCTTAATCTCCCCAAATAACGAAGACTGAGCAACCACATGTGCTAAAACTTGACGAGGCTCTGAAAGGTCTAATCTCACCAGGAGATTATCCAAAGACTGGATGTCCAAGGCTAGAGGTCTCTCCTCTGCTGCAATATAAGCCAAACTACCCATACTCTCCGTCTTCCTGCTCAAGGCATCTGCTACCACATTTGCCTTGCCCGGATGATAAAGAATTGTGATATCGTAATCCTTCAACAACTCAAGCCACCTGCGCTGCCTCAAATTAAGGTCCCTCTGCTTAAACAAGTGTTGCAAGTTGCGGTGGTCTGCATAAACCTCACAGGACACCCCATACAAGTAGTGCCTCCAAATCTTAAGAGCATGAACAATCACCGCCAACTCCAAATCGTGCACTGGGTAATTCTTCTCATGAACCTTTAGCTGGTGCAAAGCATAAGATATAACTCTCCCTTCCTGCATCAACACACACCCTAAGCTAACACGTGAAGCGTCGCAATATATTGTGTACATCCCAGAACCAGAAGGCAATACGAGAACTGGCGCTGGAGTCAATGTCGCCTTGAGCTTCTGAAAGCTCGCCTCACACTCGTTAGACGATCAAAATGGGGCATTCTTCTGAGTCAATCTGGTCAATGGAGCTGCAATAGAAGAGAACCCCTCCACAAATCGGCGGTAATAGCCTGCTAAGCCCAAAAGCTCCTAATCTCTGTAGCTGAAGTGGGACGCGGCCATCTCTGAACTGCCTCGATCTTCTGAGGATCAACCTTGACCCTCTCCGGATACCACATGCCCCATGAATGCAACGGAATCCAACCAGAACTCACACTTGGAGAACTTAACATATAACTTCTGTTCCCGCAAGGTCTGGAGAACAACTATCAAATGCTGCTCGTGCTCCCCCAGGCTACGTGAGTAAATCAAGATGTCATCAATAAAGACAATGACAAAGGAATAAATATATAGCCTGAACACCCTATTCATCAAGTCCATGAATGTTGCTGGGGCATTATTAGAGCCAAAGGACATCACCAGGAACTCATAGTGGCCATATCTCGTACGGAAAGCAGTCTTCGGAACATCCGAGGCCCGAATCTTCAACTGATGGTAACCCGATATCAAATCAATCTTAGAAAACATCCTAGCACCCTGCAACTGGTCAAACAAATCATCGATGCGCGGTAAAGGATACTTGTTCTTAATGGTGACCTTGTTCAACTGGCGGTAATCAATACACATCCGTATGGACCCATCCTTTTTCTTCACGAATAGAACTGGAGTACCCTACGGCGATACACTCGCTCTGATAAACCCCTTAGCCAACAACTCCTCAAGCTGCTCCTTCAACTCCTTCAACTCTTTCGGAGCCATACGGTACGGAGGAATAGATATAGGTTGGGTGCCTGGAGCTAAATCAATGCAGAAATCAATATCACGATCCGGAGGCATGCCCGGAAGATCTGAAGGAAATACATCAGCAAACTCTCGAACAACTGGCACTGAATCAATCGTCGGAGACTCGGTGGTGGTGTCCTGCACATAAGCAAGATAGGCCTAACAACCCTTCTCGACCATATGTCGAGCCTTCATGAATGAAATAACCCGGCTGGCTACACTAACTGAGGAACCTCTCCACTCTAGCCTAGGCGACTCGGGCATGGCTAAAGTAACTGTCTTGGCATGGAAATCTAGCATGGCATGATAAGGAGATAGCCAATCCATGCCTAGAATAACCTCAAAATCAACCATGCCGAGCAATAAAAGGTATGCTCTGGTCTCGAACCCACCGAAGGTGATCACACAAGACCGATAGATCTGGTCTACCACCACAAAATCGCCCAACAGGAGTGGACACATATATAGGAGAACCCAAGGACTCGCGAGGAGCATCAATAAAATGAGCAAATAATGCTGAAACATATGAATAGGTGGACCTTGGATCAAAAAATACTGAATCCTCTCTACTACATACTGAGATAATACCTGTGATCACCACATCTGAGGCCACTGCATCTGATCTGGCCGGATTGGCATAGAATCTAGCTGGAGCACCGAAAAACTGAGCTCCACCAGAGTAAACAGGAGCTGCATGACCTCCCTCTGACTGGTCTCCACCTCTAGGACGATCCTTGCCAACCTGTCCTCCACCTTTAGGTGGCCGAACTGCTAGTGCCGGACCCATCGGTTGATAACCCTGTTGTACGGCCTTGCCCCGAAACTTGGGATAATGCTTTCTGATATGACCTGGCTCCCCACTCTCGTAACAACCCCAAGGTACCATAGTCTGCTGCCACGAAGAAGAATCCTTAATGGACGGAGGGAGATGTGAGTCCTCTAGCATAGCACTGAAGTAGGGGTCGGAGGATCTCGGATGACTGGGATAACCACTGGGTGAACTCTGAATGGCTGGAGGACGTAGGAATGCTCTGGCATAGCGCTGAAATGAGGCCTCGCTAGAACACCTCGGGGAGGTGGTGGAGCTGCTGAATATGAAGGCATGCTGGGCTGACTACTGCTAAACTGACCTCTGCCCCTAACTGGGGCACCTCTGAAATCTCCGGAGAATATAGCCCCCTTGTCTTGCTGCCCCTGCTCCCTGCTCCTTAACCGATACCCCTTGATTCTGCGAGCAATCTCTACCACGAGCTGATAAGGAGTACCCATCTCCACCTCTCGGGCCATGGTGGCCCTAATACCTGGATGCAACCCAGCCACAAATCTCCGCACCCTCTCAGCAACAATAGGTAGTATCATGAGTGCATGTCGAGACAACTCTGAAAATCTGGCTCATAATTTGTCAATGAAATCTGCCCCTACTCTAGCCTCTCAAACTCATACCGCATCTCTTCCCTCTCAGAGGGTGGGATATAACTATCCAGAAACATCTACGTGAACTGCTCCCAAGTGACAGGAGGAGAATCTAATGGCCTTCTGAGAATGTAGGACTGCCACTACCTACGAGATTTGCCCTCCAAATGGAAGGTAGTGAAATCCACCCCATGGGACTCTAGTATCCTCAGGTTGTGCAGTTTGTCCCTGCACCTGTCCACAAACTAGGCATCCTCGCGTCGCTCACCCCCGAACACTGGAGGGTGCAATTGATTCCATCTATCCAATAACTTCTGCGAATCACCGTCCGCAGCTGGTCTGGGCTCAGGTGTTGCTGCAACAGGCTGGACCCCACCCACGGGCAGTGTACTCGGGGTATGATGTAATGATATTGTCTGGCCTGCAGCCAGGGCAGTAGGGGGTTGGAATCCCCTTCCCATCCGAGAAGTGGTAGGATCTGCTGAAAATAAACCAGCCTGGGACATAGTGTCTATAAATCTCATCATACGGCCCATGACCGCCTGGAAGCCTGGCGCCGTCATGAAGTCTACTGGAGCAGGATCTGCTGGAGGCACCTAGTCCTTCTCCTCTATGATAGGGTCCTCTGGTGGTGGAACTGGAATAGCTCTGGGCCACCCTATTCCCATACCTCGGGATGGTGCCCTCCCCTGGCCTCTGCCACGGCCTCGGACAACGGGGGTAGCAGCCCCTCCCGGGTCTGGAACATCAGATGCACGCGTCCTCACCATCTGTGACAGAATAGAAGAATGAGATTTAGTAAACGATCGACTGCACGATAGAATAATAACAAAGAGAGGTTTCCTAACACCCTATAGCCTCTTGAAGATAAGTACATACGTCTCCGTACCGATCCGCAAAAATCTACTGGGTTCTCCCGTGACTCGTGAGACTTACGTGAACCTAGTGTATGATACCATGTTGTCACGACCCAAAATCCTAACTTAGGTCGTAAAGGCACCCAACAGCGGGGTCAGGCAAGCCAACACTTAATTTACTAAGGTTTCTTTCTTATTAGATTAAACATTTCAACATATACTCATTTTTTAAAACATAAAACATAAATCGACAAGGATAATTAGCCAATTTGTAATCAAAAGCGGTCATGAGGAGGTGTGAGCCAATATATATACAGACTCGTAATCCATAATAACTATCATGTGTGTGCCAGGAACTAGTGTCACAAGTCCCACGGGCATACTAACAGAATATACAAAAGATATAATATATAGTCCCACTGTCTGAAAGAAATATATGGGAAATAAGCAAAAGAAACTCCATGGTGCTGCCGAAGATAGCCAGGAGAAAGCAGCTCACTGTGAAGTCAGGTCTGTCTATAATTAGAATCAAGCTCCGGTCTGACAACCAAGTGCACCAGCCTTAGAACCTGTACAATTAAGTACATAAGCGTAGCATGAGTACATAAACATATATGTACCCAGTGAGTATCCCGCCTAACCTCGAAGAGATAGTGACGAGAGGTCGACTTGACACTCAATAAGGTCCGACAATATAATTTAACAGAATATGATGAAGACGGTAGGCATGTAAAGGCAGTGAAGCAGCAAATATATAAGGCACTGAAATCCAAGGAAGTACTGGAAATAAATGAAGAATTACTACTTCACCTTCCCCCAAATATCTGTCAAATCAATGTCCATGAATTTAGTAACAAATAAATCATGCGCATACATGATAAGGACAACCGTCCCGAGCCATAAGATAGTCATATCCGTGCACTGTCGAGGGTCGAACGGCACGAACAATAAGTGCACCTTACCATAAAGTACTCACATATAAGCACTGCTGAGGATCGAACGGCCCGAACCATAAGTGCATCTTTGCCATAAAGTAATCATCTCTATGCACTGCCGAGGATCGAATGGCCCGAACCATAAGTGCATCTTTTAATCCGCCGTGGCGTACGACCCACTCCCATAAGAGAGGGGGAAATCACACTCCGCTCGCGAAATGTAAATTGCGAAGCGGTCACATGCACACACAGCATTCCTGTTTAAATTACTTTTCAGTAAACAATTCCTTACAAAAAATTTTCTCAAATTCCATGATCTCAGGGAAATAAACCGCATGTAACATTTAATTTATTAAGCATATAATTTATTTCAAGTAAAACACAAGGCATGATGTGGACCTAACTACCAAAGGGTCGCTAACCTGGTATTCTCTTCTCCCTGAAAACTCTATTGATTCTTTTGCTGAGCTTGCAGATTCTTTCATAAAGGCACACTCCGATGCGCAAAAAGTCGAGAAAAGGATGGAGGACATCTTTAAAATAAAACAAGGAGATACAGAACTACTTCATGAATTTGTAGACAGGTTTCAATGAGAAAGAATGCAACTACCAAGGGTTCCTGATAATTGGGCAGCCATGGTATTCGCAAGTAATCTAAATGACAAAAGCTCAGAAGCCACGAGAAGACTCAAGGAAAGCTTGAGAGAATTCCCAGCTACAACGATTAACGATGTTTATAACAGGTATAGTACTAAACTTCGAATAGAAGAAGATACCATTGCTCGTCTGAAAGAGGAAGATTATACCAGATCTAGGCATTCAGAATCAGACAAGAGATCATGTAAAATTAGGTACGATCCTTACATGTGACCATTGGGACGTGAAACTCGTCCCAGGTTCGAAAACACCAGGTCAGATTATGAACCAACAAGCAGAGATGTGGGCTCATCTTCATCTAGATCCAGAAGGGATCAAGGTCAGCGACCTAGAGGTAATGCGCAAATTGGGGATCATACCTTTAATGTAAGTACCTCTGAACTAATTTCAGTGTTAAGAAATTTGGGTGATAAGGTTCGATGGCCAAAAGAGATGAGGTCGAATCCGAATAAGAGGAACCCAGATCTCTGGTGTGAATTCCATAATGATCATGGAGACAGAACTACAGATTGCAGATTTTTGAAAGGTGAGGTAGAAAAATTATTGAAACAGGGCTATTTGACAGAATTGTTCAGTGAAAAAGGTAAACATGCATACATGAAGAACATGCAGGAGCCCCCGAAACCTCCATCTCCAAAATGAACCATCAACCTGATACACAGAGGTGAAGAAGTAAACGGAGTGGTCTGCAAAACAAACACGAAGTTCACAATTACATACGGAAAACGGGTTCGTGAAAATCTGGAAACAGATGATATAACCTTCGATGATGCAGATATCGGCGGATTAATGCTCCCTCACAATGATACTCTGATAATATCTTTACTTATTCATGACACTAAAGTAAAATGAGTGTTGATTTATCCAGGTAGTTCAGTCAATATCATTTTGCTAAGAGTCGTGGAAGAAATGCTATTGGGGAATCAAGTAATACCAAGGGCACGAGCCATATCAGGGTTTGATAACTCTACGGTTATAACAAAAGGATAAATTGAACTTAGCACTTATGTTGAGGGAGTAATCAAAAGTACCAGGTTCCAAGTCATCGATAATGACATGGCTTATAACGTAATCGTGGGAAGGCCATGGATCCACGACATGAAAGCAATACCCTCCACCTTGCATCAGGTAATTAAATTCCCCTCTGAATGGGGGATTCAGCAAATTAGAGGTGATCAACAAATCACAAGAAATATAAATTCTGTGGTACACTACAACAAAAAAGTAGAGGTGGAAGAATCAAAAGATAAGGGAATCTCTCAAGCAGGTAACACCGCCCAAATAGGCATGGAAGAAATTACTACTCAAATAGGTACAGAAGGTATTATTGATGAATCATGTACGAAAGAAAATACTCACGAGAAGGTGAATCAAGTTACCATGGAAGGTGCATTGAACCACACGGGTGTAGATTCCAGACCGGACGTCATTCATGAACCGGAGGAAGACGAGCACATCAAAACAACTATGGAAGAGCTCGAAGTACTTCCATTGTCTGAAAAAAGCCTGAACAGAAAGTGTATATAGGCACGAGGCTGAGCCCCGGTCGAAGAGGTAAGTTAATTGATTATTTAAAGGCTAACGCAGATTGCTTTGCGTGGTCCCACTCAGATATGACAGGTATCTCACTAGAAGTGATGACTCATAAACTAAATGAAGATCAATCCTTCGTACCTGTTAAGTATAAGAAAAGAAAGAAAGGACCATTCAAGAACCAAGTGATTGACGAAGAGGTACAGAAACTCTTGAAGATTGGTTTGATACGAGAGGTAACGTACCCTAACTGGCTAGCTAACACCGTGGTAGTACCTAAAAAGAATGGCAAAAGGAGAGTATGCGTAGATTATACTGACTTAAATAAAGCATGCCCCAGAGATTCATTCCCGTTACCACATATAGATCAAATGATTGATGCCACCACAGGTCATGAATTGTTAAGCTTCCTAGACGCGTATTCTGGTTATAATCAGATTAAAATGGATCCCTCAGACGAGGAAAAGAACTCCTTTATTTCAAACAGGGGGACTTATTGTTATAAAGTCATGCCTTTTGGCTTGAAAAATGCTGGAGCCACCTATCAAAGGCTAGTGACCAAGATGTTCAAGGAACATCTTGGAAATACGGTGGAAGTTTACATCGATGACATGCTGGTAAAATCAACATGGGTGGAAGAACATTTCCGGCACCTTTCTATTACCTTTGACATTTTATGCAGGTACAATATGAAGCTGAATCCAGAAAAATGCGCTTTTGGCGTAGAATCAGGTAACTTCTTAGGTTTCCTTGTATCAAACAGGGGAATAGAGCTATAGAAGAAATACCTGATGTACTTATAAACAAAAAAGAAGTTCAAAGACTAACGGGAAGAATTGCAGCCTTAGGAAGATTTATTTCCAAATCTTTCGAGAAAAGTTTTAAATTCTTTGCAGTTCTTAAAAGGCAAAATCTGTTCGAATGGACTGAAGAATGCCAACAGGTTCTCAAAGACCTAAAGTCTTTTCTATCAAAACCTCTGTTGCTGTCAAAGCCAAAGGGGGGGAGAGGTTGTACATCTACCTTGCCGTCTCGAAAATTGTTGTAAGTGCAGTGTTGGTAAGGGAGAATAAAGGTAAACAATCTCCTATTTATTATGTAAGCAAGACATTACTAGATGCTGAAACTAGATATCCACATCTAGAAAAGTTATCCTTAGCTCTAATCATGGCATCCAGAAAATTAAGGCCATACTTTCAATGTCATCCAACCACAGTTATGACCTTTTATCCATTAAGAAACATATTGCATAAACAAAAACTATCAGGAATATTAGCCAAGTGGGCTATAGAATTAAGTGAGCATGAAATAATATATCAGCCTAGGACTGCAATAAAGTCTCAGATCTTAGCTGATTTTGTCGCTGACTTTAGTAATAGCATTGTCCCTGAAGTGGAGATAGAGTTACAACTCCACAACGGTGTTAATCCGGGTTTATGGACCCTATTTACCGATGGTTATTCCAATATAAATGGTGCCAGCTTAGGCATAGTCATGATATCACCCGCGGGTGAAAAACCACGGCAGGCTATCAAATGTTATCCTATAACTAACAATGAGGCAGAGTACGAAGATGTTATTGCAAGATTAGAACTTTCACGAGAGCTATCAATCGAGCAAATCATGATCAAAAGCGATTCCCAGCTAGTAGTAAATCAAATGCAGGGGACTTAGATCGCTCGAGAGACTCGGATGCTACAATATTTGGAAAAGGCACGAGAGCTCATGAGAAAATTCAAAACATGGAAGGTAGTACAGATACCTCGAGAGGAAAATGCTGAAGCGGATGCATTAGCTAACCTCGCAGCAGTCACGGAAGTAACAAACAAGGACAATGCAATCGTCGTTCATCTATTCCATTCAACTATCGACCAGGATAGAAATGAGGTAACTTTCTATAATTTAACCTGGGATTGGAGAAATGAAATCCTAATTTTTTTGCAGAATGGCACCGTACCTGAAGACAAGAAAACAGCTCAAGCACTTCGCCGCAAAGCTGCACGGTACTACCTCATTCGCAACTCATTATATCACAAGATGTTTGGGGGGCCCTTAGTAAAATGCCTCGGACCTAACCAAACAGAGTTTGTGATGAAAGAAGTCCACGAAGAACACTGTGGAAATCACTCAGGGGTGAGATCCTTAGTGAAAACCCTAATCAGAGCTGGATACTATTGGCCTAAGATGGAATAAGAGGCCGAGAACTTCGTATCCAAATGCGACAAGTGCCAAAGGTTTGCCAATAACATGTATCGACCAGCGCAATTATTACATCCAGTAATATCCCCATGGCCTTTCATAAAATGGGGTATGGACATAGTAGGACCTCTTCCCACAGCTAAAGGACAGGTACGGTTTTTGCTCATGCTAACCAACTATTTTACAAAATGGGTAGAGGCAGAAGCGTTCAAACAAGTGCGAGAAAAGGAAGTTAAAAGCTTCTTATGGCGAAACATAATATTCCGCTTTGGGATACCAAAGGAGATCGTGTGCGATAATGGCCCATAATTCATAGGCTCGCAAATCACAAAATTCTTCGAAAGCTAGCGAATCAAATGGATCACTTCAACGCCATACCACCCCGTGGCTAATGGTCAAGTTGAGTCAACGAATAAGGTCATCATCAACAATCTAAAGAAGCGGTTGGATAAAGCCAAAGGAAACTGGCCTTATGAGTTACCAGAGGTACTATGGGAATACAGAACAACTTCAAAAACAGCCACAGGAGAAACTCCGTTTGAACTTGTCTATGGCTCAGAAGCCTTAATACCTGTGGAGATGGGCGAACCAAGCATAAGGTTCACAACAGCCATGGAGGAAGCAAACGACGACGAATTGAGGACCAATCTGGACCTGCTCGAACCACGGAGAGAAGCAGCACTGATACAGATGGCAGCTCAAAAACAAATCATAGAGCGTTATTACAACCGTAAAGCTCATCTCTAAGATTGGGGACTTCGTCCTCAAAAAAGTCTTTCAATCAACGAAAGAAGCAGGCGCGGGAAAGCTAAATCCAAACTGGGAAAGACCCTACAAAATTCGAGGCATAGCTGGGAAGGGAGACTACGAGTTGGAAGCTATGAACGGCAGAATCCTACCAACAAGTTGGAATGCCATTCACTTGAAGAAGTGCTGCTTTTAAGGAAAAGAAGTACCCCCAGTCAGGTATCTCACGTTCGATTTTATTTTGAACATTTGAAATTTTACTAACCTTTTTAGATGATAGAAATAAATCTAACCCATCACCATATGATGATATTAGACCTGCAAAGACGCGAGGAACTAACTAAATTCACGGTCTAGGGTTACACTTTCTGATGGACGTTTTAAAGGGTTAAGCAGACATCATCTAAAAATTATATACCTTCGAGTCCCGTATGTTTTTCCTTTTCAGGAAAATGACCACAAGAAAGGAATAGTCAAGTGCTCGAAATTTCATTCTTCAAAGCTCAAACACTTGGGGGGACTATACAGTATGGAAGGCAAAGACGAAGCAAAAAAGACTATCAAAAAGTTAAAGCTCGAGCCTGAAGATCCATCTACCCAACAAATCAAGTGATACGAGCAAAATCGAAAGAGCCAAAGACTCAAACACAAAGCCTCTAATCCAAAAAACCTTCGAACATGTTCAGGTTAAAAGGCAAAATGTTAGCAATGTTAGCCACGAGGAAGAAATGCGCATCTTTGTACTTATTCAAAAGAAAGACTATTGTAACCAAAAACAGTTATGGATAAAAGATCATCATCATTTTAATCGTTCAAAATTGTTGTAACTAAAAACAACCACAATATCTTTGTACCCATACAGAAAACTGTTATAAAATAAAACAATTACGGATGAAAGATCAAAATCCTTGTACTTGTTCAAAAAATTGTTATCAAATAAAACAGTTACGGATGCAAAAGCATTTTCCTCATGCTTATTGAAAACTGTTGTCGACAAAAACAGTTACGAGTGAAAACCCCAACTTGAATAAAAACTATTACGAACGAAAAACAATTGCTCTCTTATATTAACTCGAAAAAACTGTTACATACGAAAAACAGTTACGAAATACAAGTGTA
Source organism: Nicotiana knightiana (assembly GCA_005239525.1). NCBI lineage: Eukaryota > Viridiplantae > Streptophyta > Magnoliopsida > Solanales > Solanaceae > Nicotiana > Nicotiana knightiana. The sequence goes on along the minus strand of ML399080.1, from coordinate 33,821 downwards.
TATCAAATCTGTTAAAAGAAAACAGTTGCAACATGAGTTTTAGACCATAATCAAACACATGTAAAAAAGTTGTGAAAGTTCAAACAAAACAATTTCCTCAGAAATATTCTTAAATATGTGAAAAATTCCTATCACTCTATTGCATTATTACACCTTTATGAAGTTGAGACATCTTCTTCATTAAGTGTCAATCAAAAAAGGACCCTCTTCCATAAATTATGCCTACCACAAAAAGACACACATTTAATATGACATCGTGCCTATTACGAAAAGGTACGAGTAATGCAAAGAATTCTATATGCAAAACTCAGAGGTAAAACTAAAACCTCAAAAAATAAATCATGCAAAAGACTTAAAGAGTGAAACAGAAACTCAACGGAAAACAAAAGTCATACTTGCATTAATATATTAAAACGGCTAAGTATTAGCTTATACTTAGCCGTATAGAATTTTTATACATTGAGGTGCCCCTAAGTTGTCATTTGGGGACTTTAAAGAGATCCAAATTTACCCCCGATGGGACTGGAGGTAACCACCAATTGAGACAAAGATAAAAAAAAAAGGGGTGAACCAACTTCTTAAATTTCTTCAGGAGGGGCTTTGACTTCACTGGCAGAAGGAGCAGGAGCGGCTTGGGACGAAGAGACTTGAGCAGAAAGAGCCTCAGCTTCAGGTGAAGAGAAATTCTGACCTTGTTGAGCCTTCTCAATGGACTCCTTGATTTTTGTAATTTCAGCATCAAGGTTGAAACCTTCTCGGCTCATTTCAGTCAGTGTGTTGAGGCGAGAGTTCATATACGCCCAACTAACATTGACATTGCCCTATCTTCAAGAGCTTCATAATCTTTCTCCCATAGCATAACTTCAGCTCTTAGTTCATCCCTCTCAGTCACGACAGCATCATTAGAGGCCCTTAAAGGAGCAAAAGACCTTTCCAAGAATTGAACTTTCTCCAAAGAGTTACGGAGATTTTTCTGGGTCTGAGTAAGGGATTGCACTAATTCGCCCGAATACTACTCCTTTTGGTTTAGTAAGGCCTTCAAACTCCTGACCTCTTCAGAGGCATGAGACAGCTGCTCCGCGAATGAGGACTCTAGGACGCTCTTATCCTTGTCTGCCTGATCATAGGATGCCTTCTCCACGGCCAACTCTGTCGTCATGACCCTCACTTGCTGCTCCAAGGTACATTTTTCTTCTTCTAAAACCTCCATATCAAGCCTTAAGCTTTCATACTGCTCCTTCTAGTTATCTGCTTCTGCACGCCATTCTTTCACTTCCTACTCCGTATGAGAAATCCTTTTCATAAGCTCCGCGCCAATAAGATTGATCTGCAAAAGAAATCCAATTAGATATGGTAAATACATGAACAAGAATGAACATAAGAAAATGCATTTTACCTTTAAAGAAGTATGCATGATTTCCTTAGCCCATGTAAGGGAACTGTAGCTGTCCAACTTAGCTCACTCTGTCAGGCCTATAAACGGTTTCAACCATACATCAGGCTGGCCAGACTTTTTAAAGAGACTACCCTCCGCTGGAACTTCTATCATCACCTACCTCATCTCTCCGCTGGAAGACCCTACTTCTGTAACAGAAGGCACGGAAGCAGGTACAGATGAAGGAGCTACGGGCGAAGAAGTCTGAAAGGCCGAAAAAGCCACGGATGAGGGAGAAACGACAGGAGCAGGAATAGCCACGAGAGCAGGAGAAATAACGGGAACAGTTGAAGGGAGTTCTCTAAGAGTTGGAGAGAAAACAGCCAAGGGAGATTCATCAGCAAAAGAACCAAAGCCTTCACGGAATAATTGGCCAACAGATTAACGCACGGGAGAGAGAGTAGCATCCTCGAAGGCAGATTGTCCAACTTCAGGCACGGAAGGCACGATGACAGGTGTAGACTTGTCGTCTGAGACCACCTTCCTTCTGTGTGACCTATGGACCAAAGTTCCCTCATTTTCCTCCTCTTCTCCCAAGGTCCTTGACCCACCTGCTTTTCTCTTTAAAGAAGAAGAGCTTGAAATGATCTCCTGGGCCTGAGTCAGTGATAACTTGGGAACAGACGCGGATGCAGAAATTCCACGAGCAGGAAACCCTGTCAAAAGGAAAGGGTTAAATAATGTGCAAAGGAATAAACAAGTACAAATAAACACTTCACTTACCATGAGTCTTAACTCTCCAACCAAACCTCTCAGATAGGTACTTCCACGAACGTTCTTCCAATGGAGCAATTAACAAAAGCTTTTCTACCCAATCTCAGAAACCGAAGACATTCTCGACGGTTCCCATGATTGCTACAAAAAGAAGAAATATCTACGGTATTGATAAAACATCTAAAGCAAAAAGCAAGGAATATGAGCAAAAATGTACTCACATGCAAAATTCCACTTCTCAGAGAAGGGAAGATTCTCTTCACCTACTAAACCAGCAGTAGGAACAACAACATACCGAAGAAACCAGCCTCGATCCTTATCATCTTCAGAAGTCACTAACACCCTTTTACTCCTAGCAGCGAGGGTAATAATTCCCTGACGGAACGACATTGGGGAATAGAGGTGAATAAGATGATGAAAGGTAAAAGAGATCTAAGCTAAGGTATCCAAGTATCTAAGACATGCAACAACTCGCCATACAAGAGGACAGACTTGTCCCAAGCAAATTTTGAAAAATTGACAGAACTCGATGATTACTGGGTCGATGGGAGGCTTGAACCCTAATGTAAATGGATAGGTAGAAATAAAAGAATGCCCCGTCTTGTAAGATGTTATTCTTTGATTACTGTTTGGAACGATTACAGGAACATCAAAACTCCAATGACAGTCCTTCAGTGATCTCTAAGGGCCTGACTATCCCTAGCAAAGGTGAACTCTGCAGGTACTATTTCATCGACCCTCGGTTCGCGCAAAGGTTCGTGACGTTCTCTACCTTTGGACGAAGATCTAGAAGCCCTAGCCCTAGGAGAAGTTAAAGACCTAGAAGAAGGAGGAGAAGTAATTTGAGAAGAGGAAGAACCCCTTGAAGGAGTAAAACCTAAAATCCTCAACCTGCCGCCCCTCCTACACCGTGTTGGAGCAGAAGAGGGAGTCAAATCATCTATGTTTATGACTCTCTTAGATTGGTTTGAAGAAGACATATCTACCAAGACAAGGAAAAATTTCTTTACAAATAAAGTTTGAAAGTTAGAAGTTTTTCGTGAAAGAAAAGAAACCAGGGTATTTATACTCGAAGATAACCGTCAAAAATAGGAAAAAACAATTATGTGAAAGCCATAATTGAAGATGTCACTTTGTGACTGATGCTGCCGAAAAGCCCTAAAAGGCGCTGAACAATTGCAGAACCAACCCGAAAATGCCACATGGCATAAGCATTAAATGGAAGTGACAAGCGACGCTTACATACAGAAAAAGATGCAATGATTCGGGGGAAAAATATTCCCGCCATAAATGAGTATCCACTTACCAAATATTAATCGATAAATATATTGTAAGAGGGGGGACTATCTGTATAGATAAAAAAGAGCTTCACACGTGTAATAAATCTTGATGACTCAGTAGTCTACGTGGAGCAATGAAGAAACAACAGCTGGACGGGACTCTATGAAGAGGTATGAGGCAAAGAGGCACGGCAAATCACACTCATGGGTTAATTAGCTACGGAAGTCTCAACCTAGTTGAGAAGATGAAGAGACACAGTCAAAATGCATCTGGGCGGAACAAAGGGAGGATTTAGAGATCTTCAATTAGTGATCCACACGTTACACAACATTCACGCAACAGTTACAGTTACTCATTGTAACGTTATATTAATGTCATAATTAGTCATTAATGCTCAATTACTGAAAATGGCAAACATTATATTAGGAAATTCCCTATATAAGAGAGTAAAATATAACCTGTAAAAGGATCATCCGAACTACTATTGCAATATACCTACTTTTTGCATCTTACTGCTTTCCATTTACAAGTTTGCCTACAATTATTATCTTATTCTTTGGTTATCAGAAATCCGTGTTCTTCTTAAAATAGCTTTGGGCAAAAAATCCAATTCTTTTGTTAAATACAATGTTGGTCTGTAAACCACATATTATATTTTTAAATCTGGAATATAGCGACCAAAGTTGGTCGCTTTTTTTAATTTTTTTAATTTTTTTTAAATATAAGCAACCACAATTGGTAGCTAATTTATAGAATTTAATTATTTTTATACATTAGCGACTCCCAGAATTTTGTTTTTTAATAGAATAGCGACCAAAGTTGGTCACTTTTTAAAATAGAAAAAAAAAATTCCTATTACAAGAAACAACAACAACAATACCAACAACTAAACCACCACCAACAACAGCAACAACAATAACACAACAACAACATTAAAACCAACAAAGTACAAAGTTCAATAGAACTAACACATTAAACTAACAAAACTAAGTTAACACTTATTACAAGCCCAATCGAAAATCGGTTCTATTGTCTAGTTCAAAGTATAAAATTACTCAAGGACTGTTTCATTCAACATCATTATCATCACCGTCTGATGAATCTTCATTATCAAGACGGTAATGAGAAGGGTCATTTTGTGGAGGACAAGAATAACGATCACGGGGAGGACGGGAGGAACTAGCATGGGGAGGACGGAAGGAACGCTCACATTCAAGTTGAGCCTCTGGCGATGACTCGCGAGACCGGGGAATCAGAAAAGCTCCAGAAGCTAGGAGAGCTTTGAGCTGAGCTTTCATGCCATGGTACTGATCTTGCATGCCAACGTACTGAGCATCTCTAAGCTTTTCTCTTTCCTTGGCCTCTTCTAGCTCGGATGTGAGCTTTATCACAGCCTCCCCACCAACTTGCTCCCCTTGCGAGGAAGTCCCTATTCCTTGCATTCCACAGTGATAGCGATGGAACTTCTTAGTAGGAAGCCCGTCTACCTTCCCCCATTTTGTACCACCAGCAGCCTCCATCCATATTCTTTCAGTATCCTCGTCCGAAAGTTGGATTGCCTCGCCCGACTCATTAGGTGGCTGACTGCGTATGAATTCCACCACGTCAGTTGTGAAGCGATCCTATAAGAAAAATTAAATTGAATTAGTATTTAAAAATTTATATAAGTGTAAATCAAAATACTTAATGAAAAGTGAAAACTTACATGTACAGTCGAGGCTCGGCCCTCGACCCACCTTTCTTGATACGTCTCTTTCTTCTTCTTGACAATATGAGTCTCTTTGAATAAATCATCTTGCTTCATTGGACGCCCCAACTTCTTTTCCTAACTCATAAATTTTAGTTAATAAACAGAATAGATATACTTTTAAAATTAAAATAAATTAATCAATTACGTACCAATCTTCTTTTTATTTTCCCTTGGCTGATCGCACCTCCTCTGTGCAAGGAGCCTCCCTTCTCGGATGTGCGAACTTTCTTTCCTTTTTCGCTCTTCTGTAAGAAGGTTGCGGTAAGCCATTGCCTTTGCAAATCCTCCCATAAATGTTGAAGCAACCAGCCAGGCTTCTTGTTGAACTGTCTAGCTTTGGAGAAACTATGCGACAACCGCTTCCGAGCTTTGAGATTAAAATTTGCAGCCACTTCCGCGCTATAGCGGTGTTCCCATACACACTTGCTCTGTATTTCAAAAGTTAAATATTATATGGAAATATCATAAATATAAATAATTATACTGCTTAAAAGAACATTTATACCTTAAATTCATTGAAAATTTGCTCCTTCAGCGTGAATGGGAATTCACTCCAACTCGTATAGGGGGCATCATAAAGCTTTCTGGTGGCTTTGGTGATTATCCTCGTAGTAATATTACTCGGGATGAACCTGCAATTTAACAAAAAAATACATTAATATCTTATTACAAACTGTACAAAACAATAAACGTAAAAATAACAAATTACTCTTACCCATCACCCTCAGGGACTATGATGATCCTACCATACTGATCATAATGCACCTCCTCGTCATCATCATTATCATCGTCCGAAACTTGTACATTAGAGGCATGTGTGGAAGGTGTAGGGGGGTCAGAGCTACTATCTCGCAGGCGAAGGCCTGAAATAGATGGAGTCCCTGATGAAGATGGTTGTGATCCCTCTGACTGTGACATAGCTTCATCGACCGCAGGTGGCTGTGATACTGATGCATGTGACCCCCGTGGCTGTGACACGGATGGATGTGATCCATGTGGTCGTGAGGCAGCTGGACTGTATGACGGACGTACAGTCCTATTGCCCTGTGATGAAAGACCCGGTGTCTGCACAAAGACGTAGGGCTGGTGATGCTGTGGCACCTCATAATAGCCATCGGGTGGAGGGATAAGACATAGTCGCAGGCATTGGCATCTCTAAAGAGGGTGGAAAAGATGGAGGGTTATCTTGTACCCTCCTCTTTCCCTTCCTAGCCTTTTCTCGACCCCAAGAACCAGTAGGGTCATCGTTACCTCGACCCTTGCCTGTCATCTACATAATATAATACATATTTAGATTGAAACATATAAGAAACTAGCTATAAAACGAGAGTTATTAAAGAAACCAACTTTTTAAAGCTCATCGACGTATTATTCCTCGTCCGAGAATTCTTTTTCCTCACTCGTTTGAGCTTCATCAGTTGATTCTACTTCCTCATTTTCTATAATTGTTACTTCATCTATATCAACTTCTTCCAATATGTGTGCAGGATGTTCCAAATCATTTTCTAAATGTTCGTCCACTATTTGGTGAACACTGGAGATGTCGTTTTGATAAACAACATCTAACACATTCTCAACTTCCACCCTACCTACAGGCTTAGTTTTAATTACAACCCACCAATCGGACTTATTCTGCCGTAATGGATAAGGAGCATAATACACTTGTTTAACATTATGTGCAATTATGAAAGGATCATAGCGATCATACTCCCTCATATGATTAACCTCAATTATGTTGTATTGGTTGTGTACTCTTGTACCTCTTGTTGGATGTGGGTCAAACCACTTGCATCTAAAGAGTATCAATTTCTTATATGGCCAACCTGCATATTCTAGTTCAATTATTTCTTTGAGCACACCATAATAATCAATATCTCCAACTTGATTGCCATCACCTCCTTGAACCCACACCCCGCTGTTGTTGCTATTTTTATTTTTAGAGCAATCCTCTGTATGAAACTTATAACCATTCACAACGTACTTAGACATTGTTGTGACCTGAAGCCCAGGTCCCCAAGATATATCTTTCAAAAATTGATTTACACCATTATTTGGATCATTTACCTACATATTGTTAAAAAAATTCATAAGTTAGCGTAACTCCCAAACATTGTTTACCTACATAGTGTTAGAATATTATAAGGATAAACTTACAAATTGTTTGAACCACGTATCAAATCCCGTATATACAGCATCATGGCCAAATTGACCCACGAAGTGACTGTGACACATCAAATATTTTTAGTAGTTGCATTGAGATGTAATCACATTAAATCTTATATTTTTATAACTACTAAATCAATACTTACTTGAGAAATGGTAAAACTTCGGGACAATTTAGTAACACATGAAGTGTAGTTGACTTGTACTCCATATCACTCAAACTTCTCTTTCTAACATCCTTACAACATCGGCCTGGTTGATTGAATATGGACATATGCAGATATAATGGATCATTCACACATTCGACTGTGTTCCTATTGGGCCTATTCCTAACACATCTCACCTTACTCTCAAAATAATAAGAGCAAAAATGAGAAGTTTCCTTTGCAAGATAAGCTTCGCATATAGATCCTTCAATCCTATTCCTCTGCTTAACAAATTGTTTGCATTTGCCAATTGTCCTACATAATTTCAGGTTAGCCAAGAACATTCACATAAAACAGAAAATTACATGAAACTTATAATATTACCTCTCAAAGGGATACATCCATCTGTATTGAACAGGCCCTCGAAGTTGCGCCTCGTGTACAAGGTGGATTGGAAGGTGTTCCATCACATCAAAAAAACCACATGGAAATATCTTTTCCATATTAGTAGATGTTACACGAATGTTATGATCCATCCGGAGTAGGTTTTCTTCCCTTAATGTGGAGGACCACAAGTCTTTGAAAAACAAACTAATCTCTGTGATGGGTTTCCAGATTCTTTCAGGCAAACCACAAAATGCAATAGGCACTAAGGTCTCCATGAAAACATGACAGTCATGACTTTTCAAATGGCTCAACTTCCCTACCTCCATATCAAAAAAAATTTCCAAGATTCGACACATAACCCTCAGGCATATTCAATTTACCCAATCACAAATTTGCCGTCTTTCTTCCAAAGTGAATGTGTAACTTGCTTTGGTCTTGAATATCTTACCATTTTTTTCTGTCTGCAAGTATAATTCAGGCCGCCTACAATATTCTTGTAAGTCCATTCTAGCCTTCGGGTTATCCTTTGTCTTACCTTTAACATTCATCACTATGTTGAACAAATTGTCAAAATAATTCTTCTCAATATGTGTGACATTAAGGTTGTGATGGAGAAGATTATCTTTCCAATAAGGCAACTCCCAAAATATACTTTGTTTCGTCCAATTATGACTAATGTCGTATCCGGGGAATCTATAAGGTGGAGTTTCAGTAACTTTACTGAAGTTCTAGACCCTCTCCCAAATTTCCTCACCTGATAGTATAGGGGGTGGAGAATCATACTCCATTTTATTCTTTTTGAATGCATTTTTCATCCTTCTATATCAGGAGGCAAGAATTGACGATGACAATCAAACCATGATTGCTTTCGACCATGTTTCAAAGTGAACGCTTTACTATTTTCCATGCAGTAAGGACAAGTTATCTTACCAGAAGTCATCCACCCAGACAACATTCCTTACGCAGGAAAATCGTTAATTGTCCATATTAAATTAGCACACAAATTGAAATTCTGCTTGGTTGATATGTCATATGTTTCAACACCATCGTACAACAATTGTTTTAGCTCATCAATCAAAGGTTGCAAATATACATCAATCAAACTTTTCGGATTACGTGGACCAGGGATAATACAATTTAAGAATATATATGGACTAGTCATGCACAACTCGGGTGGTAGATTATAAGGTGTAAGAAAGACAGGCCAACATGAATATGGTGTCGCAGATACAGAAAAAGGCGTGAAGCCATCCGCACACAGACCTAATCGAATGTTCCTTGGTTCACTAGCAAAATCTGGATATGTCCTATCAAAAGGTTTCCAAGCTTCTCCATCTGAAGGACGACACATAACACCAGGTGGTCTTCTATTTTCAAAGTGCCATCTCATATGAGAAGCAGAACTCAGCAAAGCATATAACCTCTTTAATGTAGGTATAAGAGGTAAATAATGCATTGCCTTGATAGTGACCATATTCCCGCTAGAAAGACTCTTGAAACGAGGCTTGTCGCAAAATTTACAATTGTTTAAAGTTGCATCATCTTTATAATATAACATGCAACCATTTTCACAACAGTCAATTCTCATTGACAAAAGTCCTAACTTAGAAACCAATCTCTGTCACGACCCAAAACCCCTAAGGTCGTGGCAGCGCCGGACATTATTGTCAGGCAAGCCAATCATTAATTAATTGAAACAATTTCATGTTTTAACATTTATGAAAAAAATACATTTCCTTACATTTTATTACATATTGACTAAATAAAATATGTTGAGTAAAACAATAGTTTGAATATTCCATTTTAGCAATTATATCACAACACATCGCAACACATCCCAGAACCCGGTGTCACAAGTACATGAGCATTTTTTAAGAATTTATACAATCATCACAAAGCCTATCCGAAATAAAAATTGGACTAGGAAATTTTAAAATGAAAAAAGATACAGAATGAAGGAGACTTTGTCAGCTGCGGATCGCCTCCGGATGATGCAGCTCGCCTAAATCTCCAAATCCTCCACATTGCTATGAAAGTACCTGTGCAATAAAAATGCACAGCAAGTGTAGCATAAGTACAAAAATAACGTGTACTCAGTAAGTCGGCCGCCTAACCTCAGAGAGGTAGTGACGAGAGGTCGAATTAGGCACTCACTAAAGGCCAGCAAATTAATTAACAGCATATGATGAACACGGTAGGCATGTAAAGGTAGTAAAGCAGCAATATATAGAAGGCACTGAAATCCAAGTAAATACTGGAAATAAACAAACAGTTACCACTTCCTCATTTTTTTTTCCAAATATCTTAAATAAATAATTTCCTCTTTTTTTTTCCCCCAGATATCATAAATCCACAATTTGTTCTTTATTTTTCCCCCAAATATCTTATCACTTCAAAAATCGTGAAAAATATTTAATAATTTAGCACGCACATACGGGATAATGACGACTGGCCTGAGCCATCATAATAATCATCTTTGTGCACTGCCGAGGGTCGAACGGCCCGAACCATAATATTTCTTTCAATCTCACCGTGGCATACGGCCCGCTCCCATGAGAGTGGGGGAAATAACACTCCGCCCACGGAATGTAAATTGCGAGGAGGTCACATGCAGTCATGCACAATCAACAGTCCACCCCAACTACATCGGGAAAACAAATACTCAAGTAAATGACATATTTTTCTTTTAAAAACCACAAAATAGTATTTGAACCCTTTTTCGAAATTTACTTGCCAAGTTTTTTATAATGTTTAATAGCATAACCTTATCCGGAAATACAATTGCCCCCGAAAGAAATCAATTCTCTTTTTAGATACTTAAGAAAATAAACTCTAATCTTCTTTAGTCATTAAATTACAATTTCAACTATATTAGCAGTCTAATATTACAGACAGGATCACAGGTACAACTGGTAAGGCATGCTTAGTGGGTCGTAGGCTACCCGGACATGGCATAATAGTAGCTATGCACGGACTCCCATCACCTCGTGCGTACGTAGCCCCCGAGGATAAAGCACACAGTTAATTCACCTAGGGGGACAATTCCCCCTCAAAGAGTTAGAAAGGAGACTTACCTCGCTCTGAAATTCCATAATCGGCATCCAAGCCCTTCCGACGACTCAAATCGTTGCACAATGCTCCGAAACTATCCAAACAATGACAAACCAATGAAAATATGCTCTAATATTCGCAACAATTAAAAATTATATAATTTCCCGACTCTGCTCAGTGAAATGACAAAAATGCCCTCGGGCCTACGTGCCCCGAATCGAAAATTTCTCGAAGATATATTCTACCCATAGCTTTACTAGTTCAAATATACAATTTACTCTAAATTCCATGCTCAAATTCGTGGCTAAAAACCCAAATTACCATTTTCTAGGTTCCTTTAAGATTTCCCAATTCTCCTACTAATTTCCATGTCTAATCCATGCATATAATCTTGTATTTAACTTAAAAACGGGAGGAATTTACTTACCTTGATATGTAGGATGAAAATCCCCCCTTTGAAGCCTCCCAAAATTGCCATGCCAAGATGAAAATAGTGAGGAAATGACCATAATTCGCATATAAACTTTTCTGCCCAGGCCCTAATTACACTCTGCGTTCGCCACTCCCTGAGCGCGTTTGCATAGCCTCCTCGAGCCAACACTCCGTGTTCGCGGTCCCCTCCCTGTGTTCTCATAGGCCAATGGGCCCCCAGGCCCCCAGCTCCCCTTTCCTCTATGTGTTCGCACACCAGACCCTGCGATCGCATAGGACTACCCAGCAGCCTTCACAAATCCTTCTTGCGATCGCATACCCACTCACGCGATCGCATAGAGTAAATACATGTTGCACCCACACCAGAAAACCCGCAACCCTCTCCAGGCAAAAATCGGCCCATTGAGCATTCGAAACACGCCCGAGGCCCCCGAGACTTCAACCAAAACTACCAACCAGTCCCAATACCTCATTCGAACTTAGTCTAGCCTCGAAATCACATCAAATAATTCCTAAATCACGAATCGCACTAAAATTCAAACTTTATGAACTTAGAAATTCCAACTTCAACATCTGACGCCGAAACCTATCAAATCACGTCTGATTGACCTCAAATTTTGCACACAAGTCATATTTGACATTATGGACCTGCTCCAACTTCCGGAATCGCATTGCGACCCTGATATCAAAATTTTCACTTCCGGTCGGATTTCTCAAAAACCTTCAAATTTCTATCTTTAGCCAAATGACTCCAAAATGACCTCCGGACATCCAAATTCACTTCTGATCGCGCTCCAAACTCCAGAATCGCCATACGAAGCTATTCCCAGACTTAGAATCCCAAACGGACATCAATAACTCTGAAATGCACTTCAAGCCAAAATTTATGAAATTCTTCTAAAATGCTAACTTCCACAATATGTACCGAAATGCTCTCGGGTTATCCAAAATCCGAATCCGGACATACGCCCAAGTCCGAAATCATCATGCGAACCTTCAGGAACCTTCAAATCCTAATTCAGAGGCTGTTTACTCAAAATTCCAATCTTAGTTGATTCTTCCAACTTAAGGCTTCTGAAATGAGAATTTTCTTTCCAATTCAACTCTAACTTTCCGAAATTCGATTCCGACCACACTTGCAAGTCATAATACCTGAAATGGATCTGCTCACAACTTCAAACCATTGAACGACGCACTAGAGCTCAAAACGACCGGTCGGGTTATTACATTCTCCCCCACTTAAACAGGCGTTCGTCCTTGAATGTGCTAAGAACTGCTCTGGAGTTATCTGAAATCACTGTTTAACACCCCCGAGCACCTGCCCATTCTACGACAACCCAGTTGAGTACATTAGCTTGATCAAATCTAAAGATTTCTTCTTTTATCCATATAATAAGTTCAGAATCCAGTTCCAATACCTGAAACTTCTCTGCCAAGCCTAGTTCCAATATATAAACATTGTATCAACACCACACGATATACCAGAACATGACCACATACCTTTGCTGAATTAGCACCATGCAGCGCATAACTTCATCATTTGACCACAATGACACTCCCTGAACCTTAATAGCCAAAATTTCACGAATCTGGTGCTCCCGATACACCTCATAACAAATATACATACATCCTTCTACAATGCTGACGATACTACCCCAACGGAGGAAATGTGCAGAAATTCATACCCAACTGCAGAGTTAACAAATCGTTGAATAACTCATCTTGAATCGAATCATCACCTCATTACGAACCTAAATAGTGGTATTTGTTATTTAATATACACTTCACATAACCTTATCGCACTGATCCCAGATCCGATAATCTCATCTCACCCAGTTTGAACTGCTCATACAACAAATCACCTCAAACATGACCAACAGCTTCACATGATACCACGTCGCGCCGATAGGCCATAACTCGAACATGATAGATAAGAAATGACTCAGGAAGGGATTATTCAACTCACGCTATTTCCTATTTTAACATTTATGAAAAAAAAAATTCCTTACACTTTATTACATATTGACTAAATAAAATATGTCGAGTAAAACAATAGTACAATATTCCATTTTAGCAATTATATCCCAACACATCCCAGAACCCGGTGTCACAAGTACATGAGCATTTTCTAAGAATTTATACAATCATCACAAAGCCTGTCCGAAATAAAAATTGGACTAGAAAATTTTAAAATGAAAAAAAAAATACAGAACAAGGGAGACTCTGTCAGCAGCGGATTGCCTCCGGATGATGCAGCTCGCCTAAGTCTCTGAATCCTCCACATTGCTATGAAAGTACCTGTGCAATAAAAATGCACAACAAGTGTAGCATGAGTACAAAAACAACGTGTACTCAGTAAGTCGCCCGCCTAACCTCAGAGAGGTAGTGACGAGAGGTCGAATTAGACACTCACTAAGGGCCAGCAACTTAATTAACAGCATATGATGAACACAGTAGGCATGTAAAGGTAGTAAAGCAGCAATATATATAAGGCACTGAAATCCAAGTAAATACTGGAAATAAACAAACAGTTACGACTTCCTCATTTTTTTTCCAAATATCTTAAATAAATAATTTCCTCTTTTTTTTTTCCCCAGATATCATAAATCCACAATTTGTTCTTTACTTTTCCCCCAAATATCTTATCACTTCAAAAATCGTGAAAAATATTTAATAATTTAGCACGCACATACGTGATAATGACGACTGGCCTGAGCCATCATAATAATCATCTTTGTGCACTGCCGAGGATCGAACGGCCCGAACCATAATATTTCTTTCAATCTCGATGTGGCGTACGACCCGCTCCCATGTGATTGGGGGAAATAACATTTCGCCCGCGGAATGTAAATTGCGAAGCGATCACATGCAGTCATGCACAATCAACAGTCCACCCCGACTACGTCGGGAAAACAAATACTCAAGTAAATGACAGATTTCTCTTTTGAAAACCACAAAATAGTATTTAAACCCTTTTTCAAAATTTACTTGCCATGTTTTTTATAATGTTTAATAACATAACCTTATCCGGAAATACAATTGCCCGCGAAAGAAATCAATTCTCTTTTTAGATGCTTAAGAAAATAAACTCTAATGTTCTTTAGTCATTAAATTACAATTTCAACTATATTAACAGTCTAATATTACAGACAGGATCACAGGTACAACATGTAAGGCATGCTAGTGGGTCCTAGGCTACCCGGACATGGCATAATAGTAGCTACGCATGGACTCCCATCACCTCGTGCGTACGTAGCCCCCGAAGATAATAGCACACACTTAATTAATTCACCTAGGGGGAAAATTCCCCCTCACAAAGTTAGAAAGGAGAGTTACCTCGCTCCGAAATTCCATAACCGGCCTCAAAGCCCTTCCGACGACTCAAATCATTGCACAACGCTCCGAAACTATCCAAACAATGACAAACCAAGGAAAATATGCTCTAATATTCGCAACAATTCCAAATTACATAATTTCCTGACTCCGCTTAGTGAAATGACCAAAATACCCTCGGGCCCACGTGCCCCGAATCCGAAATTTCTCGAAGATATATTCTACCCATAGCTTTACTAGTTTAAATATACAATTTACTCTAAATTCCATGCTCAAATTCGTGGCTAAAAACCCAAATTACCATTTTCTAGGTTCCTTTAAGATTTCCCAATTCTCCTACTAATTTCCATGTCTAATCCATGCATATAATCTTGTATTTAACTTTAAAATGGGAGGAATTTACTTACCTTGATATGCAGGATGAAAATCCCCCCTTTGAATCCTACCAAAATCGCCATGCCAAGATGAAAATACTGAGGAAATGACCAAAATTTGCATATATACTATTTTGCGCAGTCCCCAATTACTCTCTGCATTCACGACACCCTGAGCGCGTTCGCATAGCCTCCTCGAGCCAACACTCCGCGTTCGTGGTCCCCTCCTTGTGTTCGCATAGGCCAAAGGGCCCCCAAACCCCCAGCTCATTTTCCTCTATGTGTTCGCACACTAGACCTTGCGATCGCATAGGACAACCCAGCAACCTTCATAAATCCTTCTATGCAATCGCAAACAACTACCCGCGATCGCACATGCCAAATCCAAGCACCCTCCAAATCCTTCTATGCGATCGCATACCCACTCACGCGATCGCATAGAGTAAATACCTGATGCACTAACACCAGAAAACCAGCGACCCTCTCAAGGCAAAAATCGACCCGTTGAGGATCCGAAACACGCCCTAGGCCCCCGAGACCTGAACCAAAAATACCAACCAGTCCCAATACCTCATTCAAACTTAGTCTAGCCTCGAAATCACATTAAACAATGCCGAAATCACGAATCGCACTAAAATCAAACTTTATGAACTTAGAAATTCCAACTTCAAAATCTGACACTGAAACCTATCAAATCACGTCCGATTGACCTCAAATTTCGTACACAAGTCATAGTCGACATTACGGACCTACTCCAACTTCCGAAATCGCATTCTGACCTCGATATCAAAATTTTCACTTCCAGTCAGATTTCTCAGAAACCTTAAAATTTCTATCTTTAGCCAAATGACTCCAAAATGACCTCCGGACATACGATGTCACTTTTGATCGTGCTCCCAACTCCAGAATCACCATACGAAGCTATTCCCAAACTCGGAATCCAAAACAGACATCAATAACTCGGAAATGCACTTCAAGCCCAAATTTATGAAATTCTTCTAAAATGCTAACTTCCACAATATGCACTGAAACGCTCTCGGGTTATCCAAAACCCGATCCGGCATACGCCCAAGTCAAAAATCATCATATGAATCTGCAGGAACCTTCAAATCCTTATTCAGAGTTCGTTTACTCAAAATCCCAATCTTAGTTGATTCTTCCAACTTAAGGCTTCTCAAATGAGAATTTTCTTTCCAATTCAACTCTAACTTTCCGAAATTCAATTCCGACCACACCTGCATGTCATAATACCTAAAGTGGAGCTACTCACGACTTCAAACCGCTGAACGATGCACTAGAGCTCAAAATGACCGGTCGGGTCATTACAATCTCTTTCCCTGATAGAAATCACCAGGTAAGTTGATATCAGGGTCAACTAGTTCACTCATAATGTCAATGAAAGATTCCATGGCTGCTTGAGAAATATTCTAATCAGATTTTATACTTAGTAATCTAATTGCAACAGATAGCTCAGAGTGCGGACATCCTTCCCTTAATGGACCACTAGCTTCCTCTAATTGTTCAAAAAACATTTTGCGTCATCATTAAGAGTTTGTTCAACATTTTCATTAGGCTCACCCCCAAATTGCATCCCAAAAGCATCCGCAACCATATCATGAATTCTAGAATCACGATTTGTACTCTCCACCGACCTACTACTTTTACCCCCAACCATGTTATGAAATCTCCCATCGCTACCATCGACCTCTCCATGATTAGTCCACACAAAGTAATTCGTTATAAACCCCTTCCTATAAAGATGAAGTCTAACTTCCTCCGATTTTCCAAACCCCTACAGTCACACCTAACACAAGGGCACCTAATTAATCATTCACTTTGGTATGGTGGAAGTTCCATTGCATGTCTAATAAAGTCATCAACCCCTTTTACAAAATCCTCCCGCAATCCCCGTCGATTAGGATAATTCCTATTGTACATCCAAGTACTGTAACGACCCGATCGGTCATTTTGTGTTATCGGACCCCGTTCCCCAAAATGAAACTTCCCATAGCGGCTTATTATAACTAATGAATTGTGGGGACTGGTGGTTCAAGATTTGGAAGTGTTTAGAGTGTTATAGGAACACTTGGTTCCTTAAGGTTGGCCTTCAAGGCCAAGTTTGACTTTGGTCAAAATATTTAGTAAACGACCTCGGATTCGAGTTTTGACGATTCCGGCAGCTTTGTATGTAGATTTCGGACTTGTGCGTGTGTTCGGAATGGGTTTTGGATGACCCGGGAGCGTTTCAGCGCCCAATATTGAATAAGAGTTCCTTAGGTTCCTATTGTGGTTTGGGACGTGTTTTTGATTTATTGAGGTCCTAACGGAATTCCGAGACTGGGAATAGTTTTGTTATGTTATTTATGACTTGCCCGCAAAATTTGGTGTCATTCCGAGTAGTATAGGTCGGTTCGGCGCGTTGTTAGCGAAGTCAAGGAAACTTAAAGTTCCTAAGTTTGGTTCTAGGGGTTTTGAGGTGTGATTTTGAGTTTAACGTTGTTTTGGGTGTTCCGAAGGCTTGAGCGAGTCTGTATTATGATTTGGGACTTCTTGGTATATTTGGACGGGGGCTCGGGTGGGCCCAAGTGCTTCCCGAACACCACACAAGGCCAAAAAAACACCAGTTGAAATAGCTGCTGGTGCACCTGTTCTGGTGTGACCGCATGTGCGGGACCGCTCCTGCGGTCCCAACCTCACAAATGTGACCCCCAGCGGGCAGCCCATTTCTCGAAGGTGCGGACAAAGTTCCACAGGAGCGGAGACGCAGGTGCGGTCTCCTCCCCGCAGGTGTGGGCCCAGGCTTCCTTGTCCATTTGCGCAGGTGCGAGCCTTTGCTCGCAGGTGCGGTCCTTGAGCCGCAGGTGCGAAACCACTATCAGGCAGTGTGTTGCTTAAATACGGGATTCTTCATTGTTTTCTTTATTCCTTCCTCCATTAAAACACTTTGAGAGCTTGGGAAAGGTGCTCCACGATCCAACCACTGTGAGGTAAGTAAATTCCATCCCAAAGCTGGTTTAATTAATGAACTCTTAGTTAAGTCAACCTTATTAATTAGTAAAAATCAAGAATTGGGTAGTAACCTACGGCTTTCGGGAATTTAGAGAATTACCCATCAATTAGCTATGAAATCAAGTAAAAATCATGTATTAACGATCCTTAGGTTATGGGTGAGTGGTTCCTTCGTGAATTTTCGAAATCCGAGCGTGCGGGCCTGGGGTGAATTTTGGGATTTCTTCAAGAATGATGAATTTACTAAATAAGTAGGAGAATTTCCATACTTTGAGCATAAATTGATGTATTTGTATAACATTTGGCTAGTTTCGAGTCCTCGGGTGTAGTGTTCGCAGTTTCAGGCGCGTTCTTGGTCCGGGAAGTAGATTCGACACGAGGTGAGTCTCCTTTATAACCTTGTAAAGGGGAACTGTTCCCCTAGGTGATTTAAATGCTATATGTGATCATTGTGGGGGCTACGTACGTACAAAGTGACGAGATTTCGTACGTAGCAGCTATCATTATTATGTCCGGGTAGTTAGGCCCACATCATGCCTTGTGTTTTACTTGATATGAATTATATGCTTAATAGATTAAATGTTACATGCGGCTTATTTACCTGAGGTCATGGAATTTGAGAAAACTTGTAAAGAATTGTTCACTAAAAAGTAATTTAAAAAGGAATAATGTGTGTGCATGTGACCTCTTCGCAATTTACATTACGTGAGAAGAGTGTGATTTCCCCCACTCTTATGGGAACAGGTCATACGCCACGGCGGATTGAGAGATGCACTTTTGGTTTGGGTCGTTCGATCCTCGGCACTGGATAGAGAGGATTACTTTATGGAAAAGATGCACTTTTGGTTTGGGCCGTTTGATCCTCGGCAGTGCATAGATATGAGTACTTTATGGTAAGGTGCACTTATGGTTCAAGCCGTTCGACCCTCGGCAGTGCACGGACATGACTATCTTATGACTCCAGCTGATTGTCCTTACCATGCATGCGCATGATTTATTTGTTGCTAAATTCATGGACATTGATCTGACAGATAATTGGGGGAAGGTGAAGTAGTAATTGTTTTATTCATTCTCAATACTTCCTTAGATTTCAGTGCCTTAGATATATTTGTTGCTTCACTGCCCTTACACGCCTACCGTTTCCATCATATTCTGTTAAGTTATATTGTTGGACCTTAGTGAGTGTCGTGTCGACCTCTCGTCACTACCTCTTCGAGGTTAGGCGGGATACTCACTGGGTACATATATATTTATGTACTCATGCTACACTTATGTACTTAATTGTACAGGTTCTGAGGCTGGTGCATCTGGTTGTCGGACCGGAACTTGACTTTGATTATAGACGGACCTGACTTCACAGTGAGCTGCATTCCTCCTGGCGGTCTCCGGCAGCACCATGGGGTTTCTTTTGCCTATTTCCCGTCTATTTCCTTCAGACAGTGGGGCTGTATATTATATCATTTGTATATTCTGTTAATATGCCTGTAGGACTTGTGACACTAGTTCCTGGCACACACGTGATAGTTATTATGGATTTCACGTTTTTATATATGTTGGCTCACGCCTCTTCATGACTGCTTTTGATTAAAAACTATCCTTGTTGATTCATGTTTTAAGTTTTAAAAACTGAGTATATGTTGAGATGTTTAATCTAATAAGAAATAAACCTTAGTAAATTGAGTGTTGGCTTGCCTGACCCTGCTGTTGGGCGCCATCACGACCTAAGATAGGATTTTGGGTCGTGACAAGTACAATGTTCCATCTATACAAATAAAACAAGAACAAATTAATTTAGTTAATTCATATCTTAATCTATTTTTAGTTAATTAATTTCATATTCTAAAGGTTCAACTCATATCCTAAAAGTTCAATTCATATCCTAAAATTTCAATTCATACACAAAAATTTCAATTCATATAAAAAAGGTTCAGTTCATATCAAAAAGATTCAATTCATATCAAAAAGGTTCAAATTCAGGGCGAAAGGTTCAATTCAATAATTAAATGTTCAATTCATATCCTAAAATTTCAATTTATAAACTAAAATTCCAATACATAAACTAAAAGTCCAATTCATATCCTAAAGGCTCAATTCATATCCTAAAGATTCAATTCATATCCTAAATTTTAATTCATATCCTAAAAGTTCAATTTATATCCTAAAGGCTCAATTCATATCCTAAAGATTCAATTCATATCCTAAAAGTTCAATTCATATACAAAAATTTCAATTTATAAAGTAAATTCAAATACATAAACTAAAAGTCCAATCGTATCCTAAAAGTTCAATTCATATCCTAAAAGCTCAAATCCTAAAAGCTCAAATCATATCCTAAAGGTTCAATTCATATCCTAAAATTTCAATTCATATCTTAAAAGTTCAATTCATATCCTAAAGGCTCAATTCATATCCTAAAGGTTCAATTCATATCCTAAAATTTCAATTCATATCCAAAAATTTCAATTTATAAACTATAATTCAAATACATAAACCAAAAGTCCAATTCATATCCTAAAAGTTCAATTCATATTCTAAAGGCTCATTCATATCCTAAAGGTTCAATTCATACTCTAAAATTTCAATTTATAAACTAAAATTCAAATACATAAACTAAAAATCCAATTCATATCCTAAAGGCTCAATTCATATCCTAAAATTTCAAATTATATCCTAAAGGCTCAATTCATATCCTAAAGGTTCAATTCATATCCTAAAATTTCAAATTATATCCTAAAGGCTCAATTCATATCCTAAAGGTTCAATTCATATCCTAAAATTTCAATTCATATCCAAAAATTTAAATTTATAAACTAAAAGTCCAATTAGTCACGACCCAAAATCCCTAAGATCGTGATGGCGACGGATACCATTGTCAGGCAAGCCGATCATTTAAATAGTTAAGTTAAATTTCCTGTTTTAGCATTTTTGAAAATCATTACCTTTCATGTCACGACCCTATATCCTAACTTAGGCCGTGATAGCGCCCAACAGCGAGGTCAGGCAAGCCAACTCTCAATTTACTAAGGATTATTTCTTATTAGATTATACATTTCAACATATACTCAGTTTTTAAAACTTAAAACATGATTCGACAAGGATAAATGGACAGTATTAACCAAAAGCAGTCATGAAGAGGCGTGAGCCAATATATATACAAACTCGAAATCCATAACAACTAACACATGTGTGGCAGGAACTAGTGTCACAAGTCCTACGGGCATTCTAACAGAATATACAAAAGATATAATATACAGTCCCACTTTCTGAAGGAAATAGACGGGAAATAAGCAAAAGAAAACCCCATGGTGCTGCCGGAGATCGCTAGGAGGAAAGCAGCTCACCGTGAAGTCAGGTCCGTCTAATATCAAGTCAAGATCCGGTCCGACAACCAGATGCACCAACCTCAGAACCTGTACAATTAAGTACAGAATCGTAGCATGAGTACATAAATATATATGTACCCAGTGAGTATCCCGCCTAACCTCGAAGAGGTAGTGACGAGAGCTCGATCTGACACTCACTAAGGTCCAACAATATAATTTAACAGAATATGATAGAAACGGTAGACATGTAAAGGCATTGAGGCAACAAATATATATAAGGCACTAAAATCCAAGGAAGTTCTGGGAATGAATAAAACAATTACTACTTCACTTTCCCCAAAATATCTGTCAAATCAATATCCATGAATTTAGTAACAAATAAATCATGCGCATGCAGGGTAAGGACAACCGGCCGAAGTCATAAGATAGTCATGTCAGTGCACTGCCGAGGGTCGAACGGCCCGAACCATAAGTGCACCTCTCCACAAAGTACTCACATATATGCACTGCCGAGGATCGAACGGCCCATAACAAAAGTGCATTCTCTCAATCCTCTCTATCCACTTCCAAGGATTGAACGGCCCGTACCAAAAGTGCATTCTCTCAATCCTCTCTATGCACTGCCGAGGATCGAACGGCCTGTACCAAAAGTGCATCTCTCAATACTCTGTATGCACTGCCGAGGATCGAATGGCCAGTACCAAAAGTTCATTTTCTCAATCCTCTCTATGCACTGACGAGGATCGAACGGCATGTACCAAAAGTGAATCTCTCAATCCGCCGTGGTGTACGGCCCGTTCCCATAAGAGTGGGGGGAAACACTCCGCTCGCGGAATGTACATTGCGAAGCGGTCACATGCACACACATATATTCCTTTTTAAATTACTTTTCAGTGAACAATTCCTTACAAGTTTCTCAAATTCCATGACCTCAGGGAAGTAAGCAATATGTAACATTGAATTTATTACGCATATAGTTCATATCAAGCAAAATACAAGGCATGATGTGGGCCTAACAACCCGGACATAATAGTAATAGCCGCTACGTACGGACTCTCGTAACTTTGTACATACGTATCCCACACAATTATCACATATTGCATTAAATCACCTACGGGGACAGTTCCCCCCTATAAGGTTAGAAAGGAGACTCACCTCGCATAGCACCTACTCGCCGGGTCAAGAATGCGCTCGAAACTCCGAACTCGAAACCCACCGACTCGAAACTAGCCAAATGTTATACAAATATATCAATTCATATTCAAAGCATGGAATTGT
Source organism: Nicotiana knightiana (assembly GCA_005239525.1). NCBI lineage: Eukaryota > Viridiplantae > Streptophyta > Magnoliopsida > Solanales > Solanaceae > Nicotiana > Nicotiana knightiana. The sequence goes on along the minus strand of ML399080.1, from coordinate 11,145 downwards.
CCTATTACTTAGCCAAATTCACCATTCTTGAAGAAATTCCAAAATCTAACCTCGGGCCCCCATGCTCGGATTCCAAAAATTCTCGAAGGAAACAATCACCCATAGCCTAAGGATCATTAATACATGATTTTTACTTGATTTCATAGCTAATTGACGGGTAATTTTATAAATTCTCGTAGGCCCTAGGTTACAACCCAAATTCTTAAATTTTGACTAATCAAGTAGTTAAATTCCACTAAGAATGCATGCATTAACTAACTCTAGGATAGAATCTACTTACCTTTCAGTGGTTGGGTCATTGAGACTTTTTCCCAAGCTCTCAAGGTGTTCTAATGGAGGAAGAAAATGAAGAAGAAGAATCATGTATTTAAGAAACACACTGTCTGATAGTGTTTTTGCACTTGCGGCTCGAGGACCGCACCTGCGGTCTCACACCTGCGAGCAAAGGCTCGCACCTGCGGAAATGGATGAGGAAGCCTGAGCCCGCACCTGGGAGGGGAGATCGCACCTGCGGCTCCGCTCCTACGGAACATTGTCTGCACCTGCGAGAAATGGAGTGCCCGCTGGGGGTTGCACCTACGAGGCTGGGACCACAGGAGCGGTCCTGCACCTGCGGCTGGACGATGATGCCCGAGAGCTGCATTTCCTGAAGGCAGGGTCCGTCAAATCTGGAACAAGTGCAGGTTTTTAGAACCTCAAACTCGGGTGAGAAATTTATCTAAAGGGAAAGTGGAGCCCGCCTACACTTCTTGGTATGGCATAAGAGGCAGGGAGAATCAAGAGCAAGAACGACCCGCAAAGAGACCCCACGTGCAACAATTCACCGAGAAGACACAAGAGAATTATGCTTGGTTAGAAAAGGAAAACAGCTACCGAGCCACCATAAGCAAGTTGGAATCCCAAGTCAGGGAAATCAAATTTGAAAACATTCTACATACTGCCACAATTGAAGGGGAGAAAAATAGATTAGCCCAAGAAAATGAAGTTTTCCGTGCCCAGATACAGGAATTAAAAATAGCTGTTGAGCACCTAGAGAGAAGCAGAACTGATGAAAGGCTTATCAACAGCCCGAGGCATAAAGTGTGCAGCTATGGAAATGATCTAGACAAAGCTGAAAAAGAATTGGCCGGAGTTCGGGCAAGATTAACAAGAAGTGCAGAGGAAAGAACAGAGTTTGTCCAGAGACTAAAAAGGAAATATGACCAGGAAGTCATAGGCTTGAAGGAAAAGTTGGCCGTCCTCGAGAACGAACTGGCCAAACAGGAAAAAAGATTTAAGACAGAGAGGGAACAGTGCTATACCATGATGGCTCAGTTGGGAAAAGAGTTGCAACAATGGCAAGAGCAGAGTCACAAAGACGCCCAGACTTTAGAGGCGATATCCCAGCAAATCGGGTGCCTACTTCAAGAAAAGGGTATCATCAGGCGAAGGGTCCAAGAGATAGCTGACTACATCGTCACCAGATGCCAGGAATGTGAAGATATGACTCGGACCACCTTCTTCTTTGCGGTTATGATCTTCATCCACAAGATAATGGACGACCTTTACCGCCTCCGGCAAGACATAGTACGCAGGCCCGTGGCAAGGCCGAATTATGCCCCACGATCCCCTGGAGCAACGAAAGCACTGATGTATTTTTGAAGTTTTTCGAGTCTGTATTTCATTTTTCTAGTTGTAGTCATGTCCGAGTCCATAGTAGTTTTTATAAAATATGTGTCGAGTTTGTTTTGCAAACTTTGAAATTCCGAAAGTGGGTTACAAGTTTTCTGTAATCAGAAGTGTTCTATTTAATGAATGAAAATTTTTAGAATGAAGCTTTTAGAAAATTATGTATTTCTGTCATTTGGGTTTTGCTAGAATGAACTACGTGATGATCTGATTCACGCGGCGTTGTGATACGTAGGCAATCCACATAGGATTCGATCATAACCATAAGAAAAGAAATCGAGCGAGGAATAAAATAGCTGAAACAATAACAGAAGAAGGGTAAGAATGATAAAAAGGGAAAAGCCGAGAAATAAAGCCGGGATGAAGTACACAACTGTTGTAAAACATATAGAAAAGAGTTTAAATTGCTCAGGTGTATTGCATACCCCAAACGTGTGATTGCCTATGTGATAAATGCTTCAACCTAACATTTTGTTGGTTCGATCTAAAAGGTATTTTTAGGTGGCTGGTTTTGCGGTAACCTGGCTTCCCATCCTTACTTCACTAGATCGAAAGGGAGCATAGAAATGACGTCTGAAAGTCACTTTCCAATCATCAACTTTTCCGTGGAAGACCTAAATCCAGCCATCCCAACATCTGAGTCAGAAACAACTGAAGAGAACAGGACTCTGTGTTGCCGCATGCTGGAAATGTGGGACGCATGGTCTAATGGTAGGGAACCACCCAGTACCATCCCGGGTTTCCCGGAGATAATCCCCAGGGCAGGCGGGACATCCAACATCCCCATAAGCTACCCAACCACGCCGTTTGGATATCCAACTATGTCGGCTCACTGTGCCAGAAGGTCTTCTGAGGTTCGCCCCCAGGCCCTATTTTCCGGTGTGTCGTCCAATATTTTCACCGCACCACCAATTTCTGCCACGGCTCCGCCGACTATCTCTGGACCAAGTTTCGAGCCGCCAACATTCACATTCCAAACACCGTCCGTCCATCTGGACACCACTCATATTACTCCCAATGCATATCCCCAACAACCTCAGCTTGAGGTCACTTTAGGGCAAGATAAGAAAAGAATCTGAAACCTCAATATGAACAGATTTATTCTCTAAAACACGCCTAAGTAATCAAAGTCAAGGAATAAGCATGGACTAAAGGTCCAAGGTATAACAATGACATTCAGGAGTTGAATTTGATCCTTTCATGATCATATTCACGCCAAACGACTACATAAATGATTTTGTCCTTGGAACAGATAAACATATCCATCATCCAGGATTGGAATTGAACTTCTTATGGTCATTTTGGTTCTATTGAATGCATAACACCTAATGAGTTGGGGTGTTCTATAGGTTGCAAAAGGCTCAAATGCGTAGCCATAAAGAAATCAGACAAGCAACTAGTTAAAGATTACCATCTCCAGTTTATTCTTTTTTTTGTAGAAAAATGTAATCTCATAGAGATCTGAAAGATTGTAATTCATCTATCATTATATTTTAGCATAGTTGTATCTAAACTAGACTGTATATTTCAATTTCAGTTTCGTTCATTCTGATTTTAGAAAGAAAAGGGACATTCCCATGAAGGTTTTGAATTCATGCGTCTCCTCCTTTGTTCTGGAAGTATGTATGTACTCATATAAGTCTAAGGGAATGGGCCCAACTATGCTAGATTCGTCCAAGTCCACTGGACTCGAACGGGAACAGTCAAAAGCAGTAGGTAATGCCCTGGTTGAACGTGAAAAGGTCCAAATATGTAGTTATCTTAAATGATGTTTTGTTTGCAAACGTAATTACGAGATGCTATAAGTTGGGATATTCAGATTGGCAAGATTTAGGTTGTTAAAAAATCTGTTTTCTACAGTTTTTACTTACCTATTGAATTTGTAAGAACAATTGTTTTAGTTCGGACTGAATTTCGCAAATTTATACAAAAATACAAACCTGCTGTTCAAAAATGCTCTCAAAAACTTACCAGAATTATGACAGAATATAGGAGTCAGGGTGTATAAATTATGAAATGAACAGCATGAATTTAGGTTGTTTTTTCTGAAATTGGTAAAAAAACATTCAGCCAAAAAATGTTCTGTTGCAATCAAACACGTCAATTTGGCTTCTTGGGAACATGCTACTTGTGAACTTTAGATCTATTTTCATTAATGCATGCCTTAAATTATTGTTCTTAGCTTTAATTCTTATTACAAAATAGCCAAATTAGGATTGGCCAAAAAGAGTTGAAATAATCTTGGGCTAAAAATTGCCATAGCCCAAACATCTTATCCTTTAGACTAAGTGAATTTAGGTTCAAACAATCTTCCACATATCATTTAGGTTGAAAAATACATCTTTAGGTTGAAATTTGGAAAAGAATCAACTATTATCTCAAATTACCATAAACTACACTCGGGAGTGGCAACTCATGCCACCGACCCTCACTCCAAACAACTAAATAAGAAGCATATAGCAACCATTGGCGCATTTCATGTGATATGATTACCATGTGTTCAAAAACAACAAGTGTACGTCATCGTAACTTGTCCAAGATAAATCCATAAAACGTCATAATTTATTTTAAAACTAACATGTTCCTTCAAATAGAAAACATAAAGAATAATCAAACATCACCTCAAAAAGGCACTATAAAATCGTCATGACCATAGTCTTGACTACGTAATCTACACGCGGGTGTGACAACTCATGTCCCCGTCTTCAACTTTAAACTAATAAAAATCACATGTTGTAATTACAGGTGCATTTCATGTGGCGTAATTGCAATTTGTCCAAAACTAAACAAGTGCACGCCATCGTGACTTGTTTCAAGATAAATCCATAAATACTAAAAGCGGCTAAAAGTGAAAAAGGCTAAAAAGCACAATAGGTTTAAAATATGTAAATAATTAGATAATTAGGCCAAATATTAATAGTTAAGCGGCCGTTCAAGAACCACGGAATTCGGGAGTGCCTAACACTTTCTCCCGGGTTAACAGAATTCCTTACTCGGATTTCTGGTCGCAGAGAAATCAAAACAGAGTAAAACTTTCCTCGGTTTGGAATTTTAAAACAAAACGGTGTCCCGGAGCATCGTCAAAAATACGGGTGGCGACTCTGAAATAATAATAAGTCCCAAAACCGAATAATATCACTTTAATTGGAAAAAATCCCTTGTTACCCTCACCGGTGAAAAAGAAGGTGTGATACTTACCGCACCTAAAATGCCAATATGAGGTAGCGCAAGAATNCAACACACGAGTGAATTCTCACAATCACCCAACATGCAAATCCTTAAGTAGTAGTCTATACCACCATAACCCTTTCGGGATCCGCCTACACCTGACAGGTCCTAGCATTCAAATTCTCCCACATGAAATCCGTTACGACAGCCGACAAGCCCCGCATGCACCGGCACAAACCACATGCATAAGTTAATCACATCAAAGAATTGATCACTGCCGCAAATGTGCCATTTCAACCATGGCTAATCAATCTATCTTCTTTTAATCATCTTCAATTGCCTTAGGAATAATAGAAACTTCCTTCAACTCATAGCAAACTCAACCCTCACTCATCCCGAGTGACCTTGATTCACGAGACTATGCTGCCAAAATCCCGTACCCCGTCTCATACCTTCCTGATAATCTTTCTACAATCCGAAGTTTATTTCTCTCACTCCTCCAATACTATCCAGCACGCTGAAACATATCCTAGAACATTCCAACCATCTTCCTTTTTCTCAGAAATTACTCTGCAAAAGCTCGATTCTCGATCATACTGCTGCCTGAAACCCTTAAACGCCGCATTCCTAACTTTTGAACTCACTAGGACCGCTATTGAGAGTCACCCACTCTGACTATCCCCAAATACAATCAACTCCAAGGCTCTTCTACCACATGATCACCCCTTTCGAGGAAACACGTGGCCAAGTCACTATCCTTACAACTCGCCCATGCCTTAAGCATAAGTTATGAATCTTCCAAAGCCTAACCATGGCCCAGTAGGGCCAACTTTTGCACACATTCATCAAATCCCACGCACAATCACCATTTTACTCATTTCCCTTAGCTGAAATAACTTGCCAACACGTCGAATATCCGCAACCCTATGATAATACCATCCTGCAACCCAACTGCCGATGCTGGGACTCCCCCACTTAGCCCGATGCTACTCCTTGCACTACTTTAGACCCTGCCGAGATCCTTTCTCCTTTGATAACACGATCTTGCTCAACCAATCCATCCTATTCTTCCAAATTCTCTTGCTAGTAATCCCTAAATACTCAAATTCTCTAGCATCATTCACACATTCTGCCTCCTACCGAATAGCCACTAGAACTCTTCACAGAGACCTGCCAACCATGCCACCGCTAACCTATTCACAGGAGATAACCCACCTGTAGAAATCAGCCGCGGACACCTTCCAACGACGCCGAAATGCATTCTCTCTGCGACATCAATACCCCATCCTACGCCCTGCTTCATTTGCCAACTTTACTAGTTTGTCCGCTCCTCATGGACATCCATTAAATGCGCGACAATACCTTCAAATTCCAAGTTATGCTACCGCTCCCCTACTTTGGGTTAAACTCACTCCTGCAAGCAGCTACCTGACTTCCTTTTCTTACACCTGACCTTTCCGAAATTTATCTTCCTCGAGTCGCCCTCATTATCAATACTTATCCAGTACTGAACCACCGCACCTCACGATCTCTGTCAGCCGCTTCTTCAATACTTCTTCACAATACTTTGACCCCATACAACCGAAGAAACCATAGAATCGACGAACTTAACACATTCCATTCGATCAATGACGACAATATCACATCACAGGTGAATATTCCACCTCACTTGAAAACACCAAGTCTTACTACTTTATCAACCCCAACTGGAACATTCAATAATCCAAATGCCTTTCCTCTGCCAGAACTAAAATACCCGAAATCCCAAAATCACACTCTGAGAAGACCTCCCTACAAACCATTCATCACCCCCCTAATATACGAGCAAGAATTCTATAATCACTACCTGAGCATAGCCTTAAGGCTCTCAGAAACACCGCTACTAAGCTGAAACAACATATTATTCCTCTATAAGGCCATAACAACAGCCCCCAACTAACACACATGGAAACGTCTCGACTTACATCCGTAGCACCATTTCAATTCCTCAAATTTCCTCATTCATAGCAAGCGCTTCGCGACGCGTAAGATTGAGTAGGAATAAACTTAAGCATAAGCCTTAAGGGAATCAAATCGCACGATGAGGAATCAAGGAGGAAAGTACTCCTAACAGCCCTGTAGCCTCTCGAAGATAAGTACAGACGTCTTCGTACCAATCCGCAAGACTCTACTAGACTTAATCATGACTCGTGAGACCTACGGGAACCTAGAGCTCTGATACCATGTTGTCACGGCCCAAAACCCCTAAGTTCATGGTGGCGCCCGACATCATTGTCAAGCAAGCTAATCATTAATTAATTGAAACAATTTCCTATTTTAACATTCATGAAAACAAAATATTTCCTTACACTTTATTACATATTAACTAAATAAAATATGTCGAGTAAAACAATAGTTTGAATATTCCATTTTAGCAATTATATCCCAACACATCCCAAAACCCGGTGTCACAAATACATGAGCATTTTCTAAGAATTTATACAATCATCACAAAGCCTGTCCGAAATACAAATTGGACTAGGAAATTTTAAAATGAAAACAAATACAGAACGAGGGAGACTCTGTCAGCTGCGGATCGCCTCCGGATGATGCAGCTCGCCTAAATCTCCGAATCCTCCACATTGCTATGACAGTACTGTGCAATAAAAATGCACAGCAAGTATAGCATGAGTACAAAAACAACGTGTATTTAGTAAGTCGCCCGCCTAACCTCAGAGAGGTAGTGACGAGAGGTCGAAGTAGACACTTACTAAGGGCTAGCAAATTAATTAACAGCATATGATGAATACGGTAGGCATGTAAAGGTAGTAAAGCAGCAATATATATAAGGCACTGAAATCCAAGTAAATACTGGAAATAAACAAATAGTTACCACTTCCTTATTTTTTTCCAAATATCTTAAATAAACAATTTCTTCTTTATTTTTCCCCCAAATATCTTATCACTTCAAAAATCATGAAAAACATTTAACAATTTAGCATGCGCATACGGGATAAGGACAACTGTCCTGAGCCATCATAATAATCATCTCTGTGCACTGTCGTGGGTCGAACGGCCCGAACCATAATATTTCTTTCAATCTCACCGTGGCGTACGGCCCGCTCCCATGAGAGTGAGGGAAATAATACTCCGCTCGCGGAATGTAAATTTGCGAAGCGGTCACATGCAGTCATGCACAATCAACAGTCTACCCCGACTACCTTGGGAAAATAAATACTCAAGTAAATGACAGATTTCTCTTTTGAAAACCACAAAATAGTATTTAAACCCTTTTTGGAAATTTACTTGCCAAGATTTTATAATGTTTAATAACATAACCTTATCCGAAAATACAATTGCCCGCGAAAGAAATCAATTCTCTTCTTAGATTCTTAAGAAAATAAACTCTAATCTTGTTTAGTCATTCAATTATAATTTCAACCATATTAGTAGTCTAATATTACAGACAGGATCACAGGTACAATAGGTAAGGCATGCTAGTGGGTCCTAGGCTACCCGAACATGGCATAATATTAGCTACGCACGGACTCCCGTCACCTCGTGCGTACGTAGCCCTCGAAGATAATAGCACACACTCAATTAATTCACCTAGGGGGACAATCCCACTCACAAAGTTAGAAAGGAGACTTACCTCGCTTCGAAATTCCATAACCGGCTTACAATCCCTTTNGCTCCCGGGTTATCCGAAACCCGATCCGGACATACGCCCAAGTCCGAAATAATCATATGAACCTGCTGGAACCTTCAAATCCTGATTCGGAGGTCGTTTACTCAAAATTCCAATCTTAGTTGGTTCTTCCAACTTAAGGCTTCTGAAATGAGAATTTTCTTTCCAAATCAACTCTAAACTTACCGAAATTCAATTCCGACCATCCTACAAGTCATAATACATGAAATGGAGCTGCTCACGGCCTCAAACCGCTGAACGATGCGCTAGAGCTCAAAACGACCGATCGGGTCGTTACAGATAATATTAAAAATGGGGGAAAACCCGTTTTTGGTCTCTGTTTTTAGGAAAAACGACCAAAGTTGGTCGCTATTTTTGGTCTATAAATAATTTTTGACCGTTTGACCAAAAATAGCGACCAACTTTGGTCGCTATTTAAAAAAACAAGTTAGTTTTTTTTCTTTTTTTGATTTTTAAATAGTCTAAGTTATAAAAAAATTATTATTAGCTATAAATATTTATTTTATTTAATTAAAATTATTATAAATAATTATTAACTAGGTAATTAACTTTGATAGATTATAATAGCATCTATGTAAAGTAATTTTTTAAGTTATATTTAAGTATATGAGTAATTTCATACACACGCAGAAACTATATTGTAATTGATGATCAATCTTATACATTACTACGTACGAATAATTAATGAATTGATAAATAAATACACACACACACACACACACACACATNGCACAACGCCCCAAAACTATCCAATTCACGGCAAACCAATGAAAATATACTCTAATATTTGCAAAAATTCAAATAATTTCCCAACCCTGCTTAGTGAAATGACCAAAATGCCCTCAAGACCACGTGCCCGGAATCTGAAATTTCTCGAAGATACATTCTACCCATAGCTTTACTGGATCAAATATACAATTTACACTAAATTCCATGCTCAATTCGTGGCTCAAAACCCAAATTACCATTTTCTAAGTTCCTTTCCTTTAAGATTTTCAATTTTCCCACAATTTTCATGTCTAATTCCATGCATATACTTGTATTTAACTTTAAAAACATGAAGAAATTACTTATCTTGACATTGCATGAATAAATCCTCTCTTGAAGCCCCGCAAAATCTCCCCACACCAAAAGAAAATGAGAGAAGTGAGCCAAGAATTTTTTTTTAAAATGATACACTGCCCAGGCATTCTTTTGTGCGATCGCACAACATCAACTGCGATCGCAGAAGCAAAATCCCAGAAGCCTCCCAGAACACCCTGTGCGATCGCATAGTCACAGCTGCGATCGCACAAGCCAAAACCTGAAGTCTCATATTTTTCCTCTGTGCGATCGCACAACAACAGCTGCGATCGCATAGACCTGTGCAGCAGCCCCAAAAATCATCCTTTGTGCGATTGCATACATCCAAGTGCGATCGCACAAGCGAAATTACCAGACCCTCTAGTTCGTTCTCCGCGATCGCACCACTAGGGCTGCGATCGCACTGAACCCCCAAAACACCAGAAAAACAGCAACACAAAAACACTTGAAAACAACCGGAACCACCCCAAAACACACCTGAGGCCCTCGGGACCCCGTCCAATCACACGACTCAGTCCCATAACCTCACACGGACTTAGTTGAGCCTTGAAATCACCTCAAACAACATCGAAACCACGAATCGCACCCAAATCCCAACTTTATGAACTTAGAAATTTCCAACTTCTACATCAGATGTCGAAATCTATCAAATCACGTCCGATTGACCCCAAATTTTGCACACAAGTCATATTCGACATTACGGACCTGTTCCAACTTCCGAAATCGCATTCCGACATCGATATCAAAATTTGCACTTTCGGTCGGATTTCTCCAAAAACCTTCAAATTCCTATCTTTAGCCAAATGACTTCAAAATGACCTCTGGACATCCGAATTCACTTCTGATCGCGCTCCCAACTCCAGAATCACCATACGAAGCTATTCCCAAACTCGGAATCCCAAACGGATATCAACATCACTGAAATGCGCTTCAAGCCAAACCTAGGAAATTCCTTCAAAAAATGTTGACTTCCACATTATACTCTGAAACGCTCCCGGGTTATCCGAAACCCGATCCGGACATACGCCCAAGTCCGAAATAATCATATGAACCTGCTGGAACCTTCAAATCCTGATTCGGAGGTCGTTTACTCAAAATTCCAATCTTAGTTGGTTCTTCCAACTTAAGGCTTCTGAAATGAGAATTTTCTTTCCAAATCAACTCTAAACTTACCGAAATTCAATTCCGACCATCCTACAAGTCATAATACATGAAATGGAGCTGCTCACGGCCTCAAACCGCTGAACGATGCGCTAGAGCTCAAAACGACCGATCGGGTCGTTACAGATAATATTAAAAATGGGGGAAAACCCGTTTTTGGTCTCTGTTTTTAGGAAAAACGACCAAAGTTGGTCGCTATTTTTGGTCTATAAATAATTTTTGACCGTTTGACCAAAAATAGCGACCAACTTTGGTCGCTATTTAAAAAAACAAGTTAGTTTTTTTTCTTTTTTTGATTTTTAAATAGTCTAAGTTATAAAAAAATTATTATTAGCTATAAATATTTATTTTATTTAATTAAAATTATTATAAATAAT